>PVIR01002098.1:56437-108390 GCA_004026965.1 Petromus typicus
TTGAGAAGGTGTCATCGCTGGCTAGGGAAATGCTGGGCTCCAGGTCGAGACAGGAATGGGCTCTGAGGCCCGTGTGCAGCTACCACGCAGGCTCTGGCCGGGGGCAGCTCCTCAGCGCCGCCCCAGGGGCCAGTCTGTGGCCCACACAGGCTCCTCCCAGCAGGGACTGCACTACCTGATCTGCCTTGATGAGAGGTGCAATGTCCAACACGGCTAGAAAAAATATGTATCATATAGGGAAGCCACGCACTGTCTCTGCTTAACAAACGCTTGATGGTTTGAACTTGTCCTGCAATTACATTTTGCAAGCGTGTGCGCTCTCTCTCCTTCCAGCCCTCTTTTCCTCCCTCTTTCCTTGTCCCATTATCTTTCTCTTTTTCAAATATCAATTTGGAGGTCTGTGCTTGCATGCTAGGTTGGACCAAATTACCACTGTTTTCAGAAAAAGTGTCATCCATATTTAATCCTCTCCAACAGGTCCACTCTCAGCTTTAACACCAAAGCCAACTTTTTTGGAGGTTTTGGATCAGGTTCTCCGTGGGGTAGTAGGTGAGAGCTGCAGGGACATTGTTGAAGGACCTGATTGGCCACTGCGCTTAGCAGGCAAGCCCCTCCTCCCTGTGGACAAGCAGGCACCTGGCCCTGCCACGCAGGTATCTCAAAGGTCTCACCTGAGACTTGGGACATGTCTTGACCCTCATCCGCATCCATTGTCCTCGGGTTATCTGAGAAAGAGAGGAAAGGATTTTAGTTTAAAGCAAAAAATACTAATAAGGTGTGAGAGAGAGAGAGAGACATAAAGAACCCCTACACTATTTAACAACAAGGTTCTCTGGCAAGAATAATGCATTTCCCTCCTCACATACTTGCTGGGGTATCAGACTGGCACAGACCTTGATCCTTTTAAAAACAGCATTACAAAGATTTATAAAAATATCATTACAAGCACAGGAGGACCAAATTTGTTATTTATTGTTAATTTCCTACTGCATAATAACCCAAAATGCAAACTGACTGCAACAAAATTAAGCAGAAAATTAAATGGCCCTGGGTCATTGTAGGCACAGAATTCATTCTCCGGGCTGATCCATAGTTATGTTCTTTCTAATTTACTGAGCATGCATCGATGAACCTTGAGTCAGCTTGGTGACACGCGTACAATCAGCAATCAAAAAACGAAGCAATTTGCTGGAGAATGTCTCATTTACTCAGGCAGGGCTGCATATCTGAGCGGCGACTGCGCCACTCTACCTCCATCAATAATGAATACACCTCCAGCTGGCAGCCGGGGACGCGCTTCTGCTCCTGTCCCTCACTCTGGCGCGGCCAGAGCTCACGCGCGGAAGGGCCGCTCGGCAGCGCAGCCGCCCGGAGAGGCCCTCGGCTTCCGGCTTGGCTCGCGGAGGCCGGCTCCCGGGATGGCTCACACCCGAGAGGCGCCCTTCCCTCGGAGATGCTGCCTTCCGCGGCCACGCACAGCGCGTGCTCTGCGGGCATCCTGGGAGCGGCTGCAGGCCAGGGCAGGCCCTGGGGTCCGCAGGGAGGTGGAGAGCCCGAGTCTCGGGCGCCCAGGCTCAGGCCTCGGGGAGCTCTGGGTGAGAAGCCGGCCTGCGCTCCCAAAGGGCCCTCCGTGACACCTGTTCACCATGTCGCCTGCCAGGCAGCACGGAGCAGCCTTTCCCAGCGCAAACTGGGGCCACGTGTTCAGGTTAAACCGGGGTCCTTTCGGCCACCTTTGTCGTCATGGTTCAGAAGTGTAGGTGTGAGCAGAGACCTGCGGACTCAAGGAGGATTTGGGGACTGTCCCCTTCCAATTAGGCTAAAAACTTCACAGTATGTATGTGTGTGCAACCATGTAACATGAGAATATACACTTATATATAGGAACAAATAAT
Organism: Petromus typicus; assembly: GCA_004026965.1. NCBI lineage: Eukaryota > Metazoa > Chordata > Mammalia > Rodentia > Petromuridae > Petromus > Petromus typicus. The sequence goes on from PVIR01002098.1 coordinate 58,333, forward strand.
GTATAGTGTACACAAATGTGCAACTGTGTCACTTTGTATGTGTAAACTTGTATGATACACATGACATATATGACATATAGTCTACATTTCATTTTATATATACATGTGATACACTTAGTGACGTCCTACATGACATGTATGACTCTTACATGTAATACAGAGACACAGAATGATATACTTGTGTAACATATATCATCTTATACATATAGACCTGTGCTACGTGTACAAACGTACACATCTCTTTGTCTTTCATATGTCTTGAGATGCCGAAGAACTACTTTTGGTTTCAGGAGTCTCATTATGAGGCACAAAGGAGACATAAATGACAGTCCTCCTCCTGGACAGGGAGGGTTTCTGAGCATCATGGGACACAGACTGGCCAGGCTGGTTCCTGCCCGAGGACAGCCCTATCCAAAGAAGGGCTGAAGGTCCGACGGACCCTGGGGGCTGTTGCCCCAGAGGGGTCACAGCCACTGAGGCAAGACCTGCAGCCCCAGTGGAGGCATGAGGGACCTCGAGTGTGGCTCCAAATCCCCATGTCCAGAGTGCACCTTCCACTTTTGCAGTGCTGGGGGACTGAACTAGGGACTAAGTTACCCAGGCTGGCCTTTAACTTGCAACCTTCCTGCCTCAGCCTCCTGAGTACTTGGGATTGTAGGCAACCTCTCTACACCCACAACTGTGTGCATTTTTCTCTATCAGGCGGAGCCGTAATTCTTCAGAGACATCAAAACAATGAAGAGACCCTGGTGACGACATCTCCATGCCCAGCGAGCATCGCTCGGACAAGGACGAAGCCCTCCGCCCCGGCTCTCTGCAGACGAGCAGTTGGCCATTTGAGATCTGTCCTAAAATGTGCCCATGTTGGCTGTGAACTGCTCAGAGCTCAAGTCTTCTTGCAGCGGTGACATCAATGCAGTCTCTGTAACGCGGACTTTGAACTTGTCGCTACGGGAACAAGAGTCTTCATAGCTTTTTAAAACTAAGAGAACACCTATAGTATTCACTGAGAACAAATAATTTCTCTATGTATCTGCGCTTCTTACAAAAATATGACCGTAAATATATTCCGGGTGCAGTTTCAGGCAGTCTTTGGTTACTCTGTACCTTTTTGATTCAGAGACACACCCTCGTGCTGTGATTGGACGGTGATGAATGAGTTGATTTATTCAGCACTGTAGTACTGTGCACCCGAGTTAGCTCCAGTTAAACAGAAGAGATATTTCCTAAGGAGGGCTAATGGCTGGCTGCTCTCAGACAAACCGGAATCCTCGAGATCGGCCCCTGGCCAGTCCCTCAGAGAAGTATCGTTCAGAAGAGATCTGGGGGAGAGGGGCCACGAGGCCACAGTACCCTCAAAGAGAGCAGGGGAGGAGCTGGGGACCAGCGTGTGCCCCTGGTGTCTATAGAGCTCCAGCCGGAGCCACATGCGGGCCAAGGCGCATCCGTACTGAGCGGGCAAGGCCGCTGCCCAACCCTGCTGACACAGCCGCATCCCTGCGATCCTCACACACATTTCCAAGCAGACCCTCTCTGTCTGGGGTTACGTCATGGGCTTGTGGCCAGTGCAGCTGCCCAGGCTATCTGTGCTCACCGGCCTGTCACCACCACTGTGAGACTCATCAGTTCTGAGCCCCGAATTTCAGTCTCGTGGGCCCTGCGGCCTGAGGGCCCTGGTGTCTCAGGGATGACTTCTGGAGCCCCCCAACCCCCAGATTCCAGGTTTGGATCTCTTAGGACAAAGAGCAGCACCTCGGCCGTAAAGTGACAGCTTTTAGGTCAAGACCAGAAGAACAACAAGCAGACAGTGCGAAGGGGAAGGAAACCTGGTCATCTGCGAGATGCCGCTTTTAAAGGTGCTCGGAGCACCCTGAGGGCCCTCACTCTCACCCCGTCTGGTATCCACACAGCCCGTCTGCTCACAAAGCTCCACGTAGCCCCTCTAGTCACACGCAGGCCCCGCAGACGATGCCACGTATTTCTCCAGGATTCTGGCTAAAAGAAGCATGTCCAGTGGAAAGACTGAACCCTCAAGCCGAGTGAGTGCGGCATTTCCCCGAAGTTCCCCCAGAACAAAGCAAGATCATTAGGTGAGCACTGGGAGATGGCAGAAGCAAGAGCCCCACAGACCACCATGACTTCCTGCTCCGCACCGGAAGCCCGGCCTCTCTGCAGGGCCCGGTGCATCCACAGCAGAAAACGCAGCGCTGAGAGGAACAACTTCCACCTGTGTGGTGCTTATAAACATGAAAGCTGATTTATTTCTCTGGGGCAAGTGGCTCTGGATCCGGCTCAGATGAAACAGATTCAGAGAGTGGAAGCCAAGGCGACAGGCCCTGGGATGCGCAGGGCACTTTCACCGCCTCGGCCTCCAGTCCAGGGCCTCCTTCCTGCCCCTGCTCACCACTCCCGGCTGCCCATCTCCGGCTCTCCTCTCTCTGGCTTCCACACGTCCCCTCCCCCTGCTGGCCAGACAAGACAGGGAGGCCTGCTTGGGAGAGGGCGGTGGACCCAGCTTCTAGTCCATTTCAAATGCTTTAGGTCCCAGGTCAGTTCAAAAAACTCAACATACAACAAACTTTGTTAAGAGAGGTAGAAGAGCAGCAGCCCGGCTGGAGGGGCGCACAGGGGCCAGGAAGCGTCCTGCCGTGCAGACACCCCGACTTCCTGGGACCATCCCCTCCGGAAGTGTCCCCTGTACTGGGCCTTTCCTTCTTCCCCACTGGCTGGGCTGGATGGGAGACAGAGCTGCAGTCAACAGTCCGGGGCCTGGCTGGCTCCGCTGAGATGCAGCTTCCACCCACACGCAGGCCAGCGCGGCCAGGCCGCCGGCACGTGGCTTTCAGCATTTCCGTTCACACAGTGAGGCGGAAGGAAAGACAGCCCGGCTGTATTTGAACTAGAACTGCCTCTCAGTGTTTCCTGCAGGCTTCTCACAAGCTGAGTCTGGCTGACAAAGTCACTGTGAAAAGCCGGAGGCCGGGTGGGAGTCATAGGCCCCCAAGTGTACAGAGTACAGACCTAGCTGTCACAGGACCCAAGAGTCAACAGGAATTAGCCTGTCCTGTGGTTCAAAATATGTCCCCTGAAGGCTGGTGTGGTAGTGTATGCCTATCATCCCAGTAATCTGGGAGGCTGAGGCAGGAAGATTGCAAGATCAAGCCCAGCCTGGATAACTGAGTAAGACACTGTCTCAAAATAAAAAAATACAAAAGGCTGTGGACGTAACTCAATGGGATGGCTCTAGGTTGAGCCCCTGGTACACACCACATTTGAGCAAGAGTACAAGCGCACGAACACACACACACACACACACACACACACACACAAACACACATACATGCAAGGGGGGAGGGAGAGAAAGAGAGGAAAAGGTGGGGGACAGAGGGAGACGGGGAGAGAGAGGAAAAGGAGAGGCCACTAGTACAGGATAGCTTTGCTTCAGGGACCTCTGAGTTCCTGGCGGTTACAGGTGGACTGTGAAGCTCGCGAGAGCACAGACCTCCCGTTCGGCTCCCCTCAGTGTCCCGAGCACCGAGAGGTGTGTCTTTCACCCTGTCCATAAAACCCCGGCGTCTGTATATACTATTGGTTCACTTTACAGATGAGAGGGCAGAGGCGAAGTGGGAAGTAGCCCACCCTGCGCATTATGGCTCCTACGCAGCAGGCTGGAGATCTGAACCACGCTCTCTGACGGAGCTGTCTTCTCCCCGCCCCCTCCCCGTCAGGTTTCAAAGCCCTGTGCCACGGCCACAGAGGCTCAGAGCTGGATACGTAAGGAGGAGGGGAATGCCACTGCACTTAGGGAAAACGAGCGCGCTAACATTGCAGGCAGAACAAGCTTCCCTTGACTCCTCCACTGTAGCGGGGTTCTAGCTGTTTGGTCTATCTATGCTCCTCTTTGCCTGCACCCCAGTCACTTCGGGGTGATTTCCTTCAGTCCTCAATCACGCGCACTGCGCAGGAGCCAGTGTGAGGTTCGGAGGGGGCGGTGGACCCAGCTTCTAATCCATTTCAAATGCTTTAGGTCACAGACCTCTTCAATGCAACGCGTTATTCCTGCTAAGAGACAAGTCCTTTCACCCTCACATGGGAAGATTTTATTCTTGCCGATCTGTCACATCGCCGTAAATTACACTGTGTCTTTAAGAAAGGGGAAATGTTCCTGGAGAAAGCTGAAGCAATCTGCGGCCTTTGTGTGGAGTCAAAGACACCTTCCAAGCTTGGTCACAACTTGACAAAACGGGTGGGGAGAGCACAAGAACTTCTCAGCACTCTTATTTCATTTCTGATTCTTTTCAGTTTTAAAAAATTAGCTGCCAATCTACACGTTTTTGTGATTATCCCAAAAGAGCATCGCTGGTGCAAATAACAATGAGAAACAAGTTTCAAAGCAGAGAGCGAGAACACAACCTGGCCTGCGCGGCCCCTCCCCCATCCTAGGTGCCCAGAGAAGTCGGATTCTCTTCTGGGACTTGAGGTGCTGCTGCCCCCTCCCCACAGGATCTGACACACAAAAATGAAGGCCAGAAGGAACCACGAGACCCTTAAAAAATACAACTCCAATCCCGTTGTCTCTGAGAGCCTTCTCAGTACATAGGTTTCTAAGGCAGGCGAAAGAACCCCAAGAGTATTTCAAACACTGTCACGGAGCCTTTTGTCTCACAGTGAGGTGGAAGGAAAGACAGCCTGGCTGTATTTGAAAAACAGCTTTAAAAATAGAGAAGGTGGCTAAGCATGGTAGCACATGGCTGTGATCCCAGCACTTGGGAGGCTGAGGCAGGAGGATCATCTCAAGTTCAAAGCCAGCCTGGGCTACATGGTGAGGCCCTGTCATAAAAAAAAAGTGTGGGTGGGAAGAGTTCTCTGAGCCTTCATATTTGCTACTGTAACAGGCTCTGAGCTGGATTTCCAGTGGCCCAGAGAGAGCTCACAGGACTCTCTGAAGGTGCTGTCCCAAGGTGTCCCTGCTCCTGCTCAGAAAGGCTTCCTGTCTGCTCCGCGGCAGCCCTGTCAGCTCTTGGACTACTCACGGCGACTTGGCAAAAGAGTCAAAAGTGCTACACACCGAAAAGACAAACACGGCCAAGCAGGGCTCCTCCCGGCTTGGGCCATCAGCACTGGCAACTTCTTAAGTAGCTTCCTCAAAGAGAAATGGCTTTTCACACTCCATTGCTTCAGTAAAACATGTAAGTTTACACTCATTTTCTCCTCCATTCTCACTGATGTTGGAGGATTTCTCTGTGTGGCCACGAAACGTGCAAAAAAAGGTGCAACAAAACATGAAAGCTGTGTCTTTAAAAAATACAGCAACTGTCTCCAAAACAATGATTTACACAGAAGGTCACCCGTGCTGATGGCTTATAAATCATCAGGATAAAGCAGGAAGACAAGAACCCAGGGTCTGACGGTGTGTTCCTACCATTTCTGGTAGTTTTTTCATTTTTCAGAAAAGATAAATACAAACTTACAATACTAGCACTTCCTTTCTCAACCAGGCAACGTGATTTGAGAGAGGAGGCCAGGTTATCGTGCCCTCTCAGCAAGGGGGCGATCTTAGTACAAGGTAAAGCATTTTGTGTTTGGGTGAACACTTTAAAATTAGAATTATATCTGGTGGAAGAATCTATCTACATATCTGTAACATTTTGAGAACATGCATCAATAACACCGAAGTTTCTACAGAACCATTTGCCTTCAATTAAAGAAAATGTTATGTGAATCTCTTTGGCAAAAACTATACTTAAACCCAAAGAATTACAATCGCACAGGTCTTTGTAAGAACACTCCATGGCACCGAAACCCCTGTACTTCATTAATTCAAACGTCACTGTTAGTTGATTTGCTCCCGAAGATACTTTCTTAGATAAACCTTTTTCCTTCATTTTACTTACAGTCTCAACCATCCACCTGGTAATAAGACAAGAACTACAAAGTCTAGATATAAACACCGAGGGAAAAAATATTCCAAATCACATACAGTATGGGGTTCACTGATAGGCTCCTATCGAAGCAGAGACCACTGTGCGCTGTGCCCAGCTCAGATGTAAGGAGGGGTGTTCAGTCTGCTCTGGGGAGGAGGAAGGAGGGCGGGTATCCTGGGTTCTGCCCCCACGTCAGAGGGGCACACGGACAAAGTGAAAATTTCCTTTAAAAGACCATCATCGTGAGCCCAATTCTAGTTCCCACACCCACCTTACCAGCTAGCATGGAATAAGGTGAGATTGCTTTCACCTAAGAACTCCTGAAAACCAATCTGCGTTCACATTTTAAAACTCCTCACACAGGCAGGGTCTGGCTTCAGAAGCTCAGGTTCCTTTCATCATGGCTTGGTCTCTTAATAGCTTCAGTTCCGTGGACTTCACCCCTCACCCCAACTTCCAGCAAGCACTGCAGGGGGGGCAGAGCAGGACGCAGCCCAGAGGGCAAAGGGGTGGGTGAGCATGTCGGCTAAGGAAGGAAGGGCCGGGGCCGCACCCGCGACACACAGGAGTCCTCGGTCACCTGCACCGCTTTGGATCAAGACAGCAAGAAAGGTCTAGGCTTTGCTTCAGCCCGCGGTGGACACGGCTCCCTCCGGCTCAGTCTGGGAGCAGCCTCAGTGTGCTCAGGCGACCCCGGACCACGAGCCAGGGACACGTGAGACAGGTGCCGCCCAACCAGAGCTTTCGGACCGTCCTGAGCCTTTCACCTTCAGCCTGGGAAGCCCTTGTGCAAAGCCTGGGGGTGAGGAGGCGCGGGGAGATGCAGGAGTCTCCAGTAAAACCTCACAGCTTTTCATCTGTCCAGCTACAATAGTCGGCGTCTGTGACCAGCCTCAAGAGAGACTGAGCGGCGTGGGCAGGTCATGCCCACACTGTGGAGACCTTCCTGTGGCCCCGAGTACACCGAAATCATCCAGTTTTCATCTTTGTAGAGGTATTTGCTGTTAGCAAACTGCATTTCTTTTGCAAAAGCCCTGTCTGCTTAAAACATACAAACATACACAACCTTCCTGTGGAAAAAGTACAAAAAGTTTCCAAACTAATTTTTCAACAATAATTGACCACCCCATCTTTAAAGACCTGAGATAATCAGCAGTAGTTTAATGAATTCCGACTCACTGGTGCTCACAATGAGTATCTCTAGATATCACTGATTTTTCTGCCCTACACAAAACTCAGAGGGAAAGGTCAGTTTTTCAGGCTGAACGTGCGGCTCGCCCTGGGGGTCGATGGCTCTCAGGCTCCTTAAAAGCTCTGGAGCTCACTGCAGAGTGGCTGCGAGGTGAGTTCCAGCTCGCAAAGGTCAGGGCTGCATTCTCATTTCCCCTTAAAGATCCTAAATTCAACATCTTCCCAACAGACCTAAGGAGCTATCTTTTGTGGAATGTTATTTGCTCTACATTTGCCAGTGAAAAGATAATATAAAACAAAAAAAAAGTTATTAGAAACTGGTCAGGCAATGTTTGTAGTAGACTCCCTAGCTTTTCCAAAAGACTCCAAAATTCAGGCCAGTCCGGTGCGGTGGCAAAAGCCTGCAGTCACAGCACTCTGGTAGGCTGAGGCAGGAGGATCACAAGTTCAAGTCCAGACTGGGTCATTTAGGAACTTAGTGAGACTATTCCAAAATAATACATTTTTTAAAAGGGGTAGGGTCCCAGCTTGGTTCAAAGGCCCTGGGTGGAATCCTCCTCACTATGGCACAGGCAGGGCTTCTAGTCTAAACCATGCTGTTCATTTTAAATAGTTTCCAACCAACAGGAAATGGTACACAGTGCAGACGTGATTGTGCGGTCTCAACGACTGAGCACAAACGCTTTAGTATATAGCAGGCCTTTCAAAAACACTTAATGGAGTTTCGAGTTGTTTCAGTTGTCCAGGAACCCTACATATGAGAGAAAGGAAGAGAAAAGAGAAATGAAGAAGAGAGAAAAGAAAAAAAGAAAAGAAAAGGACAAAGCAAGGCACCGGTAGGCCCGACGGAGCCGCATGCTCCCCACCGTCACACCAGACCGACCGCCCGTTCCGCGGAGTTTTAGGGAGGACGGTGGGAGGCCAGTGCGCCGAGTGGCCGCTGGAGGACAGTGAGTCACTGTACACGTAGGTGAGAGCGTGGACAGCCCTCCTCTGCACTAATTACGGCCTGTTCCAGCCACTGGCGAAGCCGTGGCCCCGTGCTGCCAGCCACGGGAGGTGGGCAGGGGCCAGCCTGAAACAGAAGTTGCAGATGGAGCGGGTGATGCCCTCTGCCACTCCAGAGCGCCGCGTCGGACAGACAGACCCCCGCACCTGCTCCGACCACAAAGCACAGCAGGAAACCCTGTGCATGCGCCCACCGCCAGCACAGGGTCCCCACGGCCAGCAAGGCCGCCTCCGCCACACACACCCAGACGCCGGCCCCTCAGCCGTGCCAAGTCCCTCTATCTGTGACCAACGCACCTGTGAGAGGCCCGGGGCTGGCGGTGGGGTTTGGGCTCTCCCTTCTTCTCCTCAAGGGTCCCGAGGCGTCTTCACCCTCCCCTGGGCGCAGAGAAAGGTGGGGCCCAACCCGTCGTTGCCCCACATATGCAAAGAAGGAGGGAGCTCGTTTTCTCTCAGGAAAACACACACAGGAAGGGAGTCTGCTTCCTGTCCCAACCAAGACGAGTTCAGAAATTATCGGGACGTCTGACTTGTCAGGCTGGCTGTGGAGAGGGGTGCCCTTCAGTCAACAGGGATGGAGTTCCCCAAAATGCAGAAGATTGCCATGCAGGGAGAGGACGGGCCCTGGTGAGGACAGGACAGATATGGTCTCCACACCGGGAATGTGGGGTGTCAGCGCTTCACAGCTGTGAGCAGGCGGTGGGGTGAAGCTGCCCTCGACATCCATGTATGTGTCACAGCCAGGCAGGAGAAACACAGGAGTGCCAGCTGACGCGCGTCGCCGGTCTCCACGCGTAGGCCCGGCCCCTCCCTGTGCTTCCTTCAGAAGGCCCACCAGGATCCCCGGGGCGGGCGCAGGTACCCGCTTCTCCACGGCAAGTCTGTCTGCAAACCTAATCTCACCTGAAACGCGCACAGCTTCATCAGGTCTTTAAAACCTTTACCACAACACCCCAAATCCTCAGGGGCTATGTCAGATCAGAGCGAAGCCAGGACCCTGGAAACGCCGAGAGTGCAGAGGCCCGGCAGCAGCTCGCAGGCCCTGCAGAGCACTGAGGAGGTACCGCTGCTCAGCACAGGCAGGAGAGCCGCACTCAGCCAAGACCACAGGCAGCCCTGCTGCTGTTGCCCCAGTTTGGTTTGGGGTGCTCTGGGCACCCCTTTCTCCTTGGCTCCCATGTGGATTTTAAGAACACGTGTGTGCGTGTGGGGGCTTAATTTGGATTCGTTGCAACTCAACATTTCTACGGCCTACATGAAAAATGTACACACGCCCTTTTTTGAGCAAGACTGGACGATCCCTTTCAAGTTGTGCGCTGGGCTCCCGTGCCTCGTCTTTGTGCTCCTGAGCACGGGTCGCTGTTGCTTTTATAGCTCACACTGTCCCCATGAAACAGAATGCACACCGGAAATGCAACAGTCCCGAAGGCTGTGCAAGGGGGGCCTGGGGACCCCAGGCGGGAGGCTGCGCACAGCCAGGCAGGCAGGGCAGCAGCCCCGGCTGGCATCTCCCAAACACCTGCCAGCCCCAGAGAGAAGCCGGCAGAAGCTCAGGACCACAGGCTCTTGGCTTGCTCTCTGCAGGCTGGATTCCCTTCCCCAAGTCTCCCTTAGCACAGGACAAGAACCAATATGTCTTTCATAGTGAAACTCTCATAATCCCAAACACCAGAGAAGGAAATAGCAGCACCTAAGGCTGCTAGCCTTGAGACCCTGCTGCACAGCTGGACTCAGTTATGTGAAGACAGAAAATCAGGCAAACACACCACTAGTATCATTTACGCCCAAATTTAGCCCTGTGAGTAAAGAAATCCACTCGTCGTAGTAACAGGGAAAAAGTCAGAAGGAGCTACACGTAACACAGGCCCAGTGTGGGGATGTTCGCACTCATTTTCCACACTGCCTTCCTGCCTGTCTCCTCTCAAGCAGGGGGCCTGCTGTGTGTGTGAACACGCGCCATTTCTTTATTTCCTGTCTATATCAATGCAGATACATCTTAAATTACAGGATCCTCCCAATTCCTAAAGGTTGGTGTTTACATTGACAATATGCTCCTCTATTAGCCAAACAGCAGCCACGTGAATCCAAATCAATGGAGGAGAAATCCTCAGCCCAGAAATCACCATTCCCAACCCTAGGCTCTGGTCAAGGGAGGAAATGTGGCCTACGGTCCTGCAGGGCTTTAGATGTACTGGCCAATAAATTCACGGTCACTTTAATGTTTCAATCAAAGGGTGGCCCTGAGGACAGCCAGTTCACCTCGGAGACCATGCACAAACTTCTCCCAAGTACAACACACTCAGGTTCACACGCAGCAGGGTCTGTGCTCTCCCGGGAGCTGTGCTGATGAGCTAAGACCACCATGCCCCGGGCTTCGGGAGAGAAGCAGTCTTCCCAGATGTAGCATCCTAGTCACAACCCCGGCAGGGCAAGCAAGCACCCAGGAGCCCAAGCGCCAGCCTCAACCATCACCATGAGACCGACAGTGAACAAAACAGGACCCTTTGGTTCAGTGAAATACTTTGCTCACCGGCTCTGATGGACTTAAGTCTCGGGAGCACGGTTTTCTTCTAGGTAACAAAGGTGTGAATGTGGATAGTCACAGGAAAATTTGAAATTGCACACATCCTATCAGACCAGATGGCCTGGGTTTTAGAATGTGATGTCTCTACTTAGTTATGTGGTAGACATTATTCCTGTATCAGTCTCTGCACAGGACAAGACACGAGTGACCTGGGCAACTGTCCTGCCAGGAACATCTGTCCCATTTAAATTTTAAGTCACGGATCGAATAATCCGACTTGTCACTCTAACAATGCTGACACGGGATGATATAAATAATACTTAGATTGCTAGTTTTGAAATTCCCATCTGAGAGCTGAATCCAGTTACCCTCATCCACCAAAAATCTTCCAACAAAGAAAATCTAGAGGACCTGGAAATCTCTCTCCTCTTCCTTCAACTCAGAACCCAAATAAATCAATCCTAAAGACGTCTGAATTTCTATGAAAATAAAAACTTAAACACATTAAGTATTTTCGACTTGCATAAAATTTCCTCTTTTGATAGAAATTGCTATGAGAAGTCAGGTCCTATTTCTTCAGCACCATTTTGTCTCCGGAAATTTAAGACAAGGTACCCCAAACTGAAATGCCGGGCAGAGGGAGGGAAAATATTCCTAGGTGGATCCTGGGCAAAACCCTTTCTGGGGGGCTCCGGGCCCCAGAGAAGGCGGCTGCACCTGCAAACTGTCCAGGCTCAGGTCTTTGGGGAGCTGGAAACCGGATAGTTCGTGCCTCTAAGTTAGAGGATAAAACAGCCAGGCTTCTGAGAGTCCTCAGTGATCACCGGGGACGCCCGATCCAGTGTAAAGCTACATTTCAAGTGACCTGCAGGGGACCTGAGCCCTTTTTATTACCAAGACTTTTCCTGAATCGTTTTCAGAGCCTGAGCGCACAACAGGCGGTGAAGAAAATAGCCGCTAAGTTTTCAAACCTGGATAATTCCCATTTTGCAATGGGCCCGCTCGGCGCGATCTCACAAGCAACCTTTGCAAACAGCTTCGTGGAGGCTGACTTCTGGGGTCTCGCCATTCCCGTAGCTAAACACTGAAGCGGGCCGGGAGCCGGCCGCCCTCCTCGGGCCGCGGCCGCTGTCGGCCCCTCTGTGCGCTCAGAGGCGGCGAGGGCAGCACCGGCGCCGCTCGGCTTCCCTGTTCTTTTCTGCTCTTGAAAAAAATTTTAAAATCCATCAGTAACCCCAAGTTTTCTTTCTGAAATTCAGTTTTAAACACTCACGTGGACTCGTGCGTCGCGCTTTGGGGTCCGGGACGGATCCTCGGAGCGCAGCGCAGCCTCGCCGAGCTCCGGAGCCCGCGAGTCCGCCCGGCCGCGCTGTGCCGGTGGCGCCGGGCCGGGGCGGGCACTTGTCAGCGCGCCCCGCGAACTCGGCGGCGGGCTGCTCCCGGCTCGCTTTCACAATGACTTCCTGAAGTTGCCGCTCGCATTGTTCCCCATTTCCCCCGCGCGCCGCCCCCCGCGGCTCCTGCCCGGCGTCGCGCTCCCGGCCGTCCGGCCCCGCGCGCACAGCGCCTCCCGCGGGCTGCGCACCTGGCCCCGCGCGCGCCCCAAACTTCGGGCGCCGGTTCTCGGCCCGCAGCGCGCGGCTCGGCCGCTCCGGGACGCCGACGGGGACCCGGCGGGAGCGCACGGGCGCGTTCGACCCGGCCGTCCTCGCCCGTCCCGCCGTTCTCGCCCCCGCCCCGCCGGGGCCCCGCTGGCCCGGCCGCACCTGGGCCGCGCACGAACTTTGCGCCCCGGGCTGCGGGGGCCGTACCTGCCGGGGCCGCCGCCCGCAGCCGCCCTCTCGCCCGCTCGGGGACCTCGCCGCGCGCCGCCGCCTTCCCCGCGAGCCCCGCGCCCGCCCCGCGCCGCGCCCCCTCGCGCCAGCGCCGCATCGCCCCGGGCGCCCCGCTCGGCCTCGGGGCCCGCGCGTGATCCGTGGGGCGAGGCGCGCGAGGCTCGAAGGCGAGAACGGGGACGGTCGTCACCGTGCACCCCGCGCGCCCGCCTCTCTGGGACCCCGGGACCCGGACTCTGGGAAGCGCTTCCCCGCGCGCCTGGCAGCGCCCCTTCGGTCCCAGCTCCACGCCAGGGAGTGGGACCCTTCGATCCCACTTTCGGGCTTAGCCCGTGACACCAGTGCCCACCCGGGGAGAAGGAGACTCCGCAGCAGCGTGGAAAGTGCGCTGCCTTTTCCCAGGCAGCCAATGGAATACCAGGCTCTGGCTCTTCCCTCCCACCTGCTCGGCACAAGTTCCAGCGGGCCGTGGGAGCGCGCGTGCGTGCTCCCGGGAAGTGCGGAGGGCCGGCACTAAGGGCAACTTCTCAGGGGATCCGCGTCTGATAGGTACCTGGGGCCCTTGGTTCTCCTGCACAGCGCTCCAGTCCACAGCCACAGCGGGCCTGGTCCCAGCAGGCGCTAGGGCAGAGGCCGAAGATGGGTCCTGGTTGTCCGGATTCTCTGGAAGGCACAAAATAAAGAGCCGTGCAGGGAAGCAGTGTCCTGGCCCAGGGACCCGGTGACCTCTCTGCCTCCGCCATCAAGTCCCTTCTGGTCACTACGAGCTGCACAGGTTTCCTGGGCCGCTTAGGCAGCGTCTGCTGCTTTGTTCATCAGGGCAGACATTCTGTTCAGCCCAGGCCAGGTTACTTGCCAAAGGGAAAAGAACGGCCAGACTAGCAGGAGGCGCACTGATTTCTAGTCCCTCCTTCACCCTGGGCCTGCGGGAAGCTTCTCCCTGCTGCAGTGACCCCAGAAATTCTCAGGATTCAGAGAGACAAAGCCCAGCTGGAGCTGTTACCCATGCGGGTGGGAAGGGCCGCGACATCCAGGGCACGGCCCGAGGCCCTGAGTCCTCAGGATGTCTCTGAGGATGTGTGACCAGTACCACGAAGGGCTCAGGTGTGTCCTGCCACCAAGGTGTGGTACTGTCCCAGGTCCTTGAACTCTCCTAGCTGTTTTTCCTGAGTTGGTTTCCCGCTTATAATTTGGTGGTCACAACGCCAGCTTCTGCGTGTGGTTGCTTGGCAGGTGAGCAGATCAATATGGAAGACTGTGCCCGCACCTGTCAGTGAGTGTCATTTGCCACATTGCTGACCGCCAGCGCCCACCGGGGCAGCAGCACGCTGGACTCTCCAGCCTCTCCTCCTCACTGGCCCTGACTCCAGGCAGGTGGAGTCCGAGAAAAGCAGCTGTGACCTGGGTTCTGAGGACAGCAAGAGACCAGAGCCCCTCACTGCTGGGCTCCCAAAAGAAAATTACGTGGGAGAGAGAAGGTATTGGGGGAGTTGAAACCGGGGTGATATTTTAAAACACGCCTTGTCTACTTTGTTTTGTTTGCGGACTACAGGGATTGCCATGTTCACAGCGTTAAAATACCTAGCATTAAAATACAGTTGAATGTGTCGGGGAGTACTTGCTAAATTGCCAAATCTTTTGAAAATGCATCATCAAAGAAATAAAGACCACCTAGAGGATGAATCCAAGGCCCCTTATTCAGAGCACGGCATTGAGAGTGCTCCCAGGGGCTGGGAGGGAGTTGACAGGACACTGAGCCTTGTGGAGGAGGGACAGAGGCGTAGCACGTGCTTACAGTTCTGTTTCTTGCTAACTCCCGTTTTTAGGAAGTTATTTAACTTCTCCCAGCTTAGCTTCCTTGTCTGCCCAGCATACCTCTCTCAAAAGGGTGTTGATGGAATTAGGCAAACTCGAGGGAAATCCTGTCTGTAAGTAGCTGTAAGTATAGTTTTCTTTGATCTTCAGAAGTTTGTTAAGCAGCAGCGATATGTCCATTCATCTCTCCTCCAGTGATTAGAATGCAGCTTGGACAACTTCAAATGACGTGAAAAGTTTTTGTGTTGTTTTGAAAAAATAGCTAGGTAGAGTAGTGGTGATCACTTGTAACCCCAGCACTCTGGGAGGCTGAGGCAGGAGGATAACAAGTGTGACCGAGGTCCGCCTGGACAATTACTGATTTGGTGAACTCCTGAGAAGCGGAAAGAGCTAGGGACATGGCTGAATGAGAAGGCCCCGGATTCAATTCTTGATACAACACAAAGAGGCAGTTTCTCTGTCTTTCTCTGTCTCTGTCTGTCTGAGTCTGTCTCTGTCTCTCTCTCTCTCTCCCTCTCTGTCTGTCTGTCTCTCTCTCTCTCTCATGTGAACTTAAGACAGCACACATAGCTCCGTCTGGGAAGAGCTCAGGCAGGAGAAGGAACCCTGGCTCTGGGTGAAACTGTGATGGCATAAACTGCACCTTCAGTTTCCTGTTCCCGGCTTCTGCTTCTGCCAGTTGCCTGCTTGGTGCAGGCCTTGCCCTTTCCTTGGGCTCTTTCTCTGGAAACTGGTTCTTTGGAGCTCAAGCCCTGCTGGGTGGGCAGAGCTGAAGCAGAGGTGGGTGAGGGTCCCCAGGCAGGGCCTGGCTGGGAAGGGGCCCGGAGCTGAGTGTGCGTCTAAGGGCTGCACCAATTTCTGAAAATGTCCAGATTCTGAAGCTCACAGAGACTCACGGAGCTGCAGGCCTTGCACGTCCAACCGGACTCATGTTCCCAGCAGGGATTTGCTACATCTACTGGTTCTTCCCACCTCTTCAGGTTTCTAGACGGCTGGGCATGGTCCCGCCCTCTGAGGGCTCACAGATTGGGGGTGCAGGCTGCAGCGTCTGTTCCGGTGAATCCTGGCTCCAGCCCTGTGGGACATGAAGGGCGCAGGAAGTGGCTGTAGAACTGGGGAGGAGAGGACAGGTCACAGAACGGCAGGAGCGTCCAGGGGTGGTAACAGCTCTTCCTCAAGCCCAGTGCTCTGGGGCCACTTCTGGGCTTCACCGATGGGTAGGGAGGCTCAGTTCCTGCCCAAGTTGTACTCAGTGCTGGTGCTCAGAGAGAGGCGCCACTGGGGCTTGGAGGTAAGCCGAGAGCCTGGCAGATGGGCATGTTGAGCCCAGCTGTTAGGGTCACTTCTCTGCACATAACTAGGACTCCCTGGGCGCTGCTCTCTTGCTGTGGACAATGGGGTGGGTTTGGTGGTAAGAAGTCTTCACCAGAATGGTAATAATACCTTTCAGGAACGTGTGAGGTCCACGTGTGAAGACTCTGCCAGGCCCTGGCAGGTACTAGGCACTACTTGGTAGAGGACTCCCGATTCAAAGTGGTTGGTCTGAGATGCCGATCTTGGTTTGTTTTTTCAACCATGATGCTGCCCTTTGTTTTCAAATTTCCTCTAAAACAAGCCACATGGCTCTGTCAGCCCTGGTCCCTGGCCCCTGGCCCTCTGGCTCCGAGGCTGCCCCATCCTGCCGGCCCTCACACTGCTGTCTACTTCCTAGGCGGGAACTGAGATTCCCTGAGCACCACCACCCTTAAGAACCCCTCCATCTGGGAAAAGCCTTTCTCTGCAGGTGTTTTGACAGCTTTTATTCTTCCTAAAACCAAATTTGCAATCCAGTGGGTACTAGCCTCACTAAAGATTTCTGCTGGGCATGTCCAGGAAAGATTAAGGCTCCTGAACAATCTTTCCCGTGTGTGAAGGACACAGACTTTTAGGCTAATTATTTCTGTGCCACTGTAGCAAATCCTTCTGTTTGGTGTTTGCAATTATCTCCTGTGCTGTCTTTAAAGGAAGACGAATGGCTTGGAGAGAAGAGTTCTGGCCACGGCGTGTTACAAGAGAAAGGATCCTGGAGATCTTGCTTTTTCTCTCAGCTCTATCTGAAAATATGAAAGTATGCTGTGAACGCACCTGAGTTCCTTAACCTCTGAGTCAGGAAAACAAATCCTGGGCTGGGGATTTAGCTCAGTGATTCCGGCATCTGCCTGGAAAGCAGAAGGTCCTGAGTTCAATCCCCAGTTACCACCACACACCACAGTGCCGGATGTGGTGGCTCACGCCTGTAATCTCAGCACTTGGGAGGCAGAGGCAGGAGGATTGCCATGAGTCTGAGACTAGCCTGGGCCACATAGTGAGTTCAGGGCCAGCCTGAGCTACAAAGCAAGACCTTGTCTCAAAAAAGCAAAACAAACAAACACACACACAAAACCAAAGAAAAGCAAATCCTGCCTTAGGACTGGATGAGAAGTGTTGTGAGTTCTTTATTCAAGCAGTTCTTGCCCCTGCCTCTGCTGCCCAGTGACAGCCTGAGAAGTCGCTGGCTGGTGGTGCCAGAAGAGGTGGAGGCCGAAAGGCAACCTGACTCCCAGGCAGGCTGGCCTGGCAAAGACCCTGCTCCTCTCTTTTGGAGGTGAGCGGGGAAGGACACCCCGCGGGGTTCGGTAAGGTCCCGCCTTCCTCAAGACCAGTAACTGAGCCCTTATCTAGGGCTGGACTTGAGAGAAGCGGCCCAGCCTTGAGGAACCAGGGGCTGTTCTGTGGGAGGCGAGTTTTCGCCGACCAGGTTGGAGCCAGGGATGGTGGTCCTGTGGCTGACGCAGACGCTCCCAGCCCAGACCTCGTCACGTGTGGGGTGCAGGCGCTCTGTGTTCCTGTGAGGGTTCAGGGCTGCTGACGTGACAGGAGGCAGAGCCTGGCTGGGATGCCAGGGGTGCAGAGTGCTGGGAACGGACGGCCAGTCGCCGGCCTCTCTTCACCCGGCAGCTCTCGGTGGGGTCAGTCCATGGCCTGGGCAATCAGAGCCTGTCTTTAGAGGTTACCGGAAAAGTCTGCCTCAGACTTTTTCCCTGGACCCTGGTGCTGTCACCAAGGTACACACTCACCCACCTGCCTGGCTTTTCTCCTATGTCGTTAGCAACTCCTTCTCAGGCTCCCCTCCCGAGTCCAGAGCTCCACAGCCCAGGCCTGGACAGGCCTCACTCTGTGGCCAGGGCCTCAGGGCCTCTGCAGTCAGAGTCCAGCGTCCCCTTCGCTCCAGCGGTCCCGCATGTGTACACCTGCAGCTGCAGCAGCCTCACAGCACACAGGTCTAACTGTGCCTCCTGCCGTGGTGTTCCAGCTGCAATCCCCTCGGAGCTGCGGCTCTGCGGCCTCGCTCTTCTGTGCGCAGCACCTGGCACTGCAGAGGGCAGAGCTGCAAGTTGCCTGACCGGTTTCCCTGCGCCATCCACACTGTTGGGAGCCCCTGCCAGCTCGGCCTGAAGCAGTAACCACAGCCCCACTTCTTCTTACTCCTTGTTTTCCTTTTCCAGGACTGGAGATCGATCACACCTGGGACCTCACATGTGCAGGTAAGCGCTCTGCCCCTGGCAGCCAGGCTGGCCACCAGATCACCACTGTCTCCAAGTGGCCGTCTTTGGATGGCCCTTTCCCGGATGTCTGTGGGGTATCTGAGCCTTTCTCTGGTCCATGCCTTTGCTCAGCCGTGCGGGGCTTTGCTTCTCTGCTTCCCGCTTTCTCTCTGAGAACTCCTTTTCCTCCGCTCTGCAAGCACTCGGCGTCTCCTCGCCTGTTGTCGCGCTCAGGTCTTTGTGTGTGTGTTACCACAAAAGTACAGGCTTGCTTTTTTGTGTTTTGTTTCTTCACAGCCTCAGTACCTCAAGCAATTAACACTACTTCTACTTTGTGATGCTGCTTGGGAGGACTTATCCAATTTTCTAGCACAAGAAACACATTTTTGCTTACGTAACACAGCTGGGCGCTGCGCATTTATTTTCTAGTGTGCAGAGGAGTTGTGCTTCCCTAGCACTGAGGCAGGAGGGAGGGTTTATCGCTCTCCATGTTTCTGTCCCACCTGAGGCTCCCAGACCACACAGATCTGTGCAGTTCTTCTTGACATGTTACTGCTCCCTTAGTGGCAAAGGCCTCTGCAAAGAAGGTTTCAAGTGGCTTTTTTCTGAATCCACAGAAAAGTTACAGCTTAACGCACACAATCTGGATTTATGCATTCTGCTATTCAATATCTGTTTGTTTTCAAAAAATGAAACAAAGCATAATTTCACAATATAGCAGTGAGACAACGTACTGAAGTTGTCCTAACTCTGTGCAGGTTATCAGAGCAGCATCTTAATTGAGCCAATTGATTCTATTTTTGTGGGAAAGAGTATAGATCAGAATAGAGTATGACAAGTGGTGTTTATCCCAAGCAGCTGATTTAGAAATTATTTGCAGATATCATGTATTCTGTAGATCTACACTGCCCGATACAATGTATCCTTTTAATATTTACTCGTAATGTTCTTATTATCTGCAGATATGTTTTCAATGAAGAAAAAGAACTCATTTTCTGGGGTATGTGTCTCAGAAACGGGCAACTTTATTTCCACTTCAGAGCTCAAATTCACAATTTTCTTTAGTCTACGATGTGTTTTGCAATTAAGCTGAACTTCTCATCATCATATCCCTTTATTTTCTATGATTATATCTCACAAACGTTTTCTGCCGGGCCAGGCATCTCCGAGAAGTGGTATCTAATGACCCAAACTTTGAGAGATGGGAGAGTTTTGATTCACAGGTGTCAGCAGAGGCTACTGTTGAGAAAGAGATTTACAGAGTAGAGATCCCATCCCTCGGAACAAACCGCGCTGTCGTCCGGAGACAGCTGACCGCACGGGGCACATCCGGTGGCCGTCAGCAGACAACGAGC
The DNA here is from genome assembly GCA_004026965.1 of Petromus typicus. Taxonomy (NCBI): domain Eukaryota; kingdom Metazoa; phylum Chordata; class Mammalia; order Rodentia; family Petromuridae; genus Petromus; species Petromus typicus. The sequence continues at coordinate 77,548 of PVIR01002098.1, forward strand.
CCCCCGGCCCAGCCTGGGTGGGACCAAGCATCCGACTCCGTTGATTTAGCTGGAATGCATGCTCATTGATCATGTAGTGGTTGGAGTCTGCCCGCTGTTTTAATTATCTTACTTTCAGGCTGTTTATTATAGGGCACGCACAGTCAGCTCCGCTTTGCCTTCGTCCTCCTCAGTCCGCGGCTTCCTGACTCCACAGTGAAGGGGAGCTCTTGGCCCTTCGGCTTCCAATGCCATTAAGCCAGCGAGACACAGCGCTGCACCAAATGATTGATGTCGTTGGAGCCGGACTACCTGATGGATCCCGCTCGCACAGCACATCCAAATGCGGCGGTCGATAATCATACACTTAGCTGAAGCCCTGCTCACAGTGGCACTGTCGTCAGCACCGGAAGGCGCTGGGCCACCTCTCCCCGGCCTCTCCTCATTGCGCAGCTCCAGCCTTGCGCCCCGGAGCCCCGTGGGCCCAGGGAGGCAGCGCCGCAGTGCGGCCCTGCGGGGAGGATTAATGTCCACAGGGCTTTGGAAGTAAGCGGCAGAGAGCGCTCGTCCGCCTTCTCCTCCCTACAAAGCTGAGCCGTGTTCTTCCGCGGATGAGGAAACTGAGGCACAGAATTCTCCCAAAGTGAGCACACTTTTTTAAGAAAAAAGGAATCAAGCTGCTTCTGGATGATCCCAAGCCGGGGACGAGAGGTGATCTTCTAAAGGACAAGGTTGGGCGTTCTTGCTTATGGGGCCAAGGTGGCATCAAGGAGAGGGGCTGGTGCGGTGGCAAGTGCTACCACTCCCTCTGATGACTCCGATTTATTTCCCAGACGATAGTTTTTTAAGTGGTAGCGGAAGAGAAATGGGAGCGATTTCTCGCTGTGCTTCCCAGCCGAGGCGGACGAGGGCTTCACACCCCCTGCCCGGCGTTGCCTACACTCGGCCTCTGCTCCTTTCCAGTAGGAACCAGCAGCGCCGGAGGAAGCCACACTGCGCACCCTTGTTCCTTTTACTCTTTTCGGGATAGGTTTTCTGGAGAACTATTTTCCAGGTATAATAAATTTAGGAGCCTCCCACAGTGGAACTGACAGCAAAGGCAAAAACTGTCAGCCCGCCTCCCCCCGCGATGGGAAGCTTCTCAAGGTTTTCCCAGCAGTGCATTAGGCAGCGCTGTAAGAACCCACTGTTGTACGTGTTTTGAGACTTCACGTGTTCCATTAACCAATTCTCAGACAGAAGACCAGTGTCTTCATTCCCCATGCTGTTGGAGTACTTTACATAGACTCTACCCCAGTTGCTAAATTGCTTGAATTTGTTAAATGTACAAAAGGGTCTACTCCCCGTTGATGGAGTGAAAGTAGATGTTTGATGAAGTCGAGAGCTGGATGTGCCCCTCCCCCCAACCTGGGTGTGCTGAGGGGGTATGTTGGAGACTCAGAGCTCAGTTCATGCCTTACAGAAGGGGAGGGAAGAGGGTATTTAACAAGGTTAATAATGACAGAAAAAGGAATTGACACCACAAAAGAATAAGAATCATTCTAGCATTTCATGACAGTTCAAAGACAGATGTCGTTGGCTAAGTGAGAATCTCGTAGACGTGGGGGTAATATACACCTTACATGCATATGGATTAGTGAAAGCAGACTGTCAGGTCGGGGAGCGTGAGATCGTCAAATATGAGACGTAGCTGCAGAAAACCCGGAGAACTACTTACTATTTATTTCTTCACTTAAAAACCCAGTCCTGTTGTCTTCACAGACAAAAGACCAACTACTTTAAGGACAGAGTCGGGTCAAAGGTGGAATGAGACCAGAGCTTTGCCCGGGGTCTCTTGAGGACACCGAGGTGAAGGCTCTGCTTTCTTTTGAAGTCCATTTTTCTCTTAGCCCCACGTTCACTGTTGCCTTTTGTTTAAATAGGTGTTAGTTCATTCCTCAGGGCCACGTGTCATCCCATCCTCCCAGTGTCCATGATGAGTCATTCAGAACTGTAGGTGACACGAGTTCCGACTGCGCGAGTCACACTTGAAGTGCCTTGGAACTAGTGTGGTGATGGCCGTCTGCCCTACCCAGCTGACTTTCAGGGTCTGACAAAACGTGGGCTGCGTTGGGGAGGAGCAGTGGCCCCCAGTGTACAGGGGGCAGGTTTGGCAGGTGGAGAACTCTACCAGCCATGAGACTTTGGCCTGGGTCGGTAGGTAGCAGAGTCAGGAGACAGTCCTAGGCTGTGATTGGCCTTTAGGGCTCCTGAAGCCAGCTCAGGTCCCCTCCCAAACTTCAGTGTCCCCATGCGTAAGACACAGTGGTGGCCTAAATATTTCCTATGAACCACCTTGCTGGTATTCCATGACTAAGTTCAGCCTTCGCAATTTGTTGACATGAGGCTGGCACACAACAGCGCTCAGGCGAGAGCTTTGCTAGGGCTTGCCCTCTTGTCTCGAAGGCACCCTACCTCTGTGCCTTTCAGCACCATGGCACCCTGAGCGCCAAGCTCTCAGGGCCAACTGTGCTCAACTTAGGCTGAACTCATTATAGTATCAAAAACACACTGCCGTAAGTACAGTGTTGCTTCGTGGTCTTCCTTCCCTAAGCCCCGTGGCGAAGGCTGGATGGTGTGACCTCAGAGCGGCATGAGTAGTGCTGAAGAAGTCCCCAGTTGCCCTAACCTGAAGCACCAGGAGGACCCACGCATCCAGCTGACCTTTGTTTGCACAGTGTCGTCATCGTTTTCCTGGGAAAGTCCTCCTGAGTAAAAGAAGACAGGCACCTGGTGAGGACCAGCATGCTGGGAAGGCTGTTTGTGGCACGGGCAAAGGGAGATTTAATGAAGATGAGTTAATGGGGACTAAAATAAGTGTATTGATCTGGGGGAAGTCCTGCGTGCTGCTGTGAGCTGGGCCATTTTGGTAAGTGGGAAATACTTTGGGGAAAACCCGTAACTTCCCCAGATGCCTGTGTAAATGCCCACATCGTGGAAAAGAGCAGGATGAGCTTGACACTCAGCAGGCACCTTCAAAATAAAAAAAAGTCAGTGACAATAAGAATCATGGAGACTTTGGGTTCAAAGGCCATTGATGGCTGATGTGCAGAAAATGAAATGTGGAGAATTTGGGGGAAATGGCTGAATGAAGAAAAAAAGGAGGGGGGGAGAAATTGTAAATACTACAGAATGCGTTCAACAACCTTTGAGCAAAATGGACGAAATGTCTCTGATTAAATTTTCTGGGAAGAGAGTCAAGAAAGAGACCACTAACGGTGATGGGCGGTCCTGAGATGGGAGTCTGCCACCCCAAAGGGTGCTAATGTGGAATCTTCTTAGCACTAAAGGTGGCTAAGTTGGGAGAGTGGTACATGGTTATGTGTCAAAATGCCTGCTTTAATTAGAGGTTCATGCAGCAGTGTGTATGGAGGGAGGCGCTTGGCTAACAACAGTGATACGTCAAAGTGCATGTGCAGGCAGAAGCCAGACTGGCAGTGTCTGGTCACTGCTGAAGACAAGGTGGACTTCATCACGTAGTTACTTCTATTTCTGTATCTATTTGAAAAGCGATTTTTAAGAAAAAAGACAAAAAAAGAAGAAAGATAATTATTTAAATACAAATGATGTCTTCAGATAATATTTGTAATAAGTAGGAAAGAATGGTTATAGTTTTAATATGTGAAGCATTTTTACAAATTAGCAAGAAGTGGCAAAGGATCCAACTATATTACAAAAGAGTTGAAGATCATTAAGTGAAAAAAATCAAAGTTTAGTAGGATAGTAAAGTAAGTCATGAAGTAGGACTCGGACCCTAGAGAGACCGTGAGAGGCGTTCGGCAGGGCCGGGAGTGTGACTCACGCTGGAGAGAGTGTGACCTTTGATGTGTGATTTCGAGGAACACGGCAGAAAGGTGAGGAAGTCGGTGTGTCTGCATGTAGAATGTTCTTCATTAGAATGAGGTTTTTTAAAAAATTGAAAAAAAATCCCTAAATGTCCACTGTGGATAAGACAATTTGATATATTCATGCAAACGAGGGTTTTGGGAATGTCAAAGTGTAGATGTTCATTCATTAGCTACTAAGATGGAAAGATACCGAGACAAACAGGTAAGCTGAGGGGGTACATATTACAGGTACTTTGTACACATATCTGGGGTGAAGTTACAACACAGAGAACATTCCCGAGGCATAAGAAGTGCTTGAGAGTCTCGCACCTCCTTCCCGACAATGCTCTCCGTCAACTGATTCTACCACGTGACTATTAATTAGTGATTGTGAGAGCTGCACTCATTGCAGAAGCAGAAGCAATAGATACCTGTGTAGACAAGGCGATGAACTGTTGTAAGGAGATTAACGGCTTGTGGGAACAGAGCCTGCGAGGCCCAAGGTCTGCTGTTCACAACCAGAGACCCGGGAGTCTTGGTGTTGAGTGGAAAGAGGGAAAGAGCCTCTCAACTCAAGAAGAGAGAGACTAAGAGCTGTGGGTGGCTTTGCCCTCTTTCTCCCGTTTCTTCTCCCCGGCCCTCAGCTGCTGGTGGCGCCTGTGCACCCCGAGGAAGGTGACCCTTCTGTGTCTGATGATGCCGAGGCCGATCTCTCCCCGAGATGCTTCTACAGATACATCTGGAAATAACGACCAGCTGGGGGTGCATCGGTGTGCTCAAACAGACACAGATTAACCCCCATAGTGGCATATTATCCGTACAGCCGTGTGCAATTACAAAGTATATTTGAGAGGATTCATTTGATTTTCCCCATAGAATTAACATACACCTCAAGTTCATGCTGGAAACTCTCCTATGAAAATTGATTCATTTTGAAAGAGAAAGAAAGCATATAACAAAGATTGTTTTGAAAATTAGTTTAAATCAAAAAGATCAGTGAGTATAAAAGTACCTGATGGGAGTATTTTGAAAGCCTAACTGGCGATCTGACCAGGAAAGTAAAAAACTTTTTAGTTTTAACCTTTTTTTATTTTATGAAAAAATAAAACAAAATCTCATAATCAAATAATAATAGAATAACATTTGCTATTACGCTGTGTATAAATGACATCAAAGTAGTCTCTAGAGGACCACATAAAATAATCAAAACTCAAACAAATATGGAGTTTAGAAAGACATAAATGTCTAAATGCATTTGTGATAAGACTATTTCATATCTTGGATTATAAGCTTTAACACCCATAAAGGCCAAATTAAGTGAGAAGAAATGAGAAAGTAGGGAGTCTTCCCACCGATGTGGCAAATTAAAGTCTTTAAGAACGTGACACGAAGGTGAAAAACTCCGTCCCTTAACCACAAAGAGAGCTAGAGCATCAGGGGAGTGTGGCCGTGTACACCTGTGATCTCAGCACTCCGGGAGGCTGAGGCAGGAGAGTTTAGTGCCACCTAGCCTGGGAAGCTTAGTGATTTGGTGAGACCCTGTCTCAAAATAAGAAATGAAAAAGGCTGGACATGAAGCTCAGTGTGAAGGTCCTAGGTGCATTTCCTCAGAAAACAGAAGAAAACAAAGAAAGAGAATGAAAGAAAAAAAGATGGAAGAAAGGGAGGAAAGAAGAAAGAAAGCTTAAAATGCAGAAAAATTCTGTTTTTATATGTTGGAAGCATCACACTAAAATAAAATTGACCTCGTCTAACATTTAAATGATGTTATTAAAAGTATCTGTGGTCATTCCCGTGAACAGACTTTGTGACGCGGGATAGAGAGACAGAGGATAGGGAGGGTCTCCTACCGCTCACTCCCCACCCAGTGGGGGCTCCCCGGGCACACGCACAGCGTTGTACACCCGCCACCCTAAGAGTTCCCTACCTGAGCTAAAACCTGACCCTCATTAAACAGCCTCTCCACTCACACAGCCACAGCACCTGGGATTCACAGGTGTATTTTCTGCTCCCATATTTTCCTGCTCTGCGTCTTTCACACAAAGAGGGTCACACGTTCTGCGACCTTTGTGTTCAATTCCCGACTTAGCCTGTTCTGCGCTCCGTCCTGCCTGACACTGGTGTGCATGCCTTTCTACAGGTTAACAATTTCTATTGCATGGACCTGTCGCATTTCGTTTGTCCATCTGTCTGCTGGGGAGGGTTCCTGGGGTATCTCTACCTTTTGGATAGTGTGAATATGGTGATTATAAACATTATGTGCCGTCTTTGTTGAGGATTCCTTGGGGTTTACATCTAGGAGTGAGGTGGCTGGAGCTCACTGGGAATCATCAACAGCCTCTCCATCATGAATTCACACCAGTGCTGTCATTCTTCATCTCCTTGGTGATATTTATTTTCTTCCACTGTTTGAGTTGTAGCCACTGTAGTGGTTGCAAAGTAACATATCATGGTGGTTTTTATTTGCACATCCTTAATAACTAATGACATTGAGTATCTTTCCGTGTGGTAGTTGGCCAGCTGTTAAACCTGGGGGAAATGTCTCTTCAAGTCTGTGACTTTCTAATTGAGTTGTTTATTCTTCTGTTGTAGATTTGCTGTTGTAAATTTTCTTATGAGATCCAGGCACTTTGTATCTTTTGGAGATAGAATATATTGGCTGTGTGTACTCTAGTACTAAGAGTCATATCAATATGTGGTTTGCAAATATTTTCTCCAATTTTGTGGAGTGTATTTTTACTGTTTTGATAATGTCACCAAAAGTCTTAGATGAGATGAAATCTAATTTATCTGTCCTTCCAAGTGTGGCATATGTTTTGGGATTATATTTTAATTGTCAGTATAACTGCATTTCGGTGGTATTCATATTTTTCCATAAAAGAAGCCACAAAGTGTCTTATTTTAATATGTTTTATTTTCCCTGAAAGATTATAAAGTACCTATTTCCATTATTTCTAGTTTTCTAAAGTGTTTATCAGTCTCTGCAGTGCATTATGTTGGCGCCCCTGGCCGGGAGGGAGTGGGCACATGTAATCACGCATTTTGACCCTTCTCACTTCCCTTCCCTCCCCAGCTTCCCCCTCCTCTCCCACCATTCCTGATCCTCTGCCTGTTGGAGGACAATCCATCTCTCTCCTTCCAGTTATCTCTCTTTTTAGTGCATGCTTTTAATGTGTTTGGTGAAAATGAACTTTAGTGTAAAATTAAGAAGATTGGGATTTATCCTAGTTTTAATTTTTTCCCCTAAGGAAGAATCATGACTTAGAAGCTGGAGATCTCTGGTAGGAAGATGGGATATGAGACAGTCAGAGGAAAATGAACACTGAGTGCTTGTGAAAAGCTGAGTCTTCTCACTGCGACTGGATCTAGTGGTTTGTAGTTTGTGACACTTAAAATCTAGAGCAGGTTGTGGGCTAAGCTGTTACTTTTTTCGTGATAAGGAAAAATAAAGACGGTCTCTAACTATACAGACTAATAAGGTTGCTGTTTAATGTCAGCTCATGGACTGTGAGAGTAATGACCAACTGGACCACTCTTTGCAAGCCAAATGTTAAGGTTTATTTCTAGTTTTATAAAGTAAGGTTGTAATTTTAGTTTTTGAGAATACTGATCCAAAAGAAAACCTCAGACCCAAAACCCATTGTAGCATTCTATGCAGAGATTTTTGTAGCCAAATACTCATTACTGTTAGAATAAAAAGCATAATAGTACAAATGGTCAATAAATCCATGGAAAAATGCTCATTGTCCATAGCTGTCTGATAAATGTGAATTAAGGCTACACTGAGACTCCATCTTATTCCTGAAAAAATAGTTATCAAAAAAAAAGGACTAATGGATCTGGGATTTAGCTCAGTGGTTCCAACACCTGTCTTACAAGCACAAGGGCCCAGGTTTGATCCCCCAGTAACCACACACAATCCTAGGCGTGGAGACTCATGCCCAACAACAACCAGTACCACGTACCACAGTGCCAGGGATGGTGGCTCATGCTTATAATCTCAGCACTCAGGAGGCAGAGGCAGGAGGATTGCTGTGATGTGAGTTTGAGGCTGAGGTCAGGGCCAGCCTGAACTATAAGGTGCAACCTTGTCTCAAAAAAAAAAAAAAAAAAAGGACTAACAATAACGAATAATAATAATAACAAATGCTAACAAGGATGTGCCAAAAAAAAAACCTCTGCTACGTTGTTGGTGGGCCTGTGAGCTAGCACAAGCACTATGGAAAGCAGTATGGAGATTTCTCAAAAACAAACACAGAAACAGTGCCCCTAGAAGCAGAGATTGCATTTGCCTTCTCCTAGGTATCTTTCCAAAAGAGTTCAAACCCTGTTACAGGGATACATGCATTCCCATGTTTTTAGCAGCAAAATCCATAATAGCCAGATCTTGGAGATAGCATATGTGCACACACAAATTGACAGGTCAGGAAAATGTGATGTTTACAGACATAGGAGAACTATTCTGCCACAGAGAAAGACAAGGCCCTCGTAGATCCTGGGGGGTCACTTGAGAGTGTACTGCGAAGGGAAAGCAGTCAGACCCAGCACAGATAACACATGATTTCTTTATAGGTACAAGTGAAGACCAAAATAGAAGTGCGAGAAATAGGAAGTAGGGAGAAGTTCAAATACTTCCCCAAATTGCAGATTCCACTGTTATAAAATATTCCACTACATATGCTAATTGGCTTCACGTATACTGCTAATTCATCTTAGTTTGCTGAAAAGAGAGATTTGTGTTATTATCTGTTTATTTCTTTTTGGTAAGAATATTTTTGGTTTGTGTCATATTCTGAATAACTACTTTGAGGATAATGATACACAGTGTAATAGTTAATGTCGTTCTCTGATTATTTGAATAAGAAGTCTTGTTTTATTTTCCATAAAATAAAACGAAGCATATAAGAATAGATACTTCACCAAAGAAAATGTATAGACACCAGATGAACGCATTAAAGGTGGTTTACCGTCATTGGTCATTGGGGGCCACAAGGCAAAAATCCAGAACAACAGCAACACGCAGCACCGGCGAGGACAGGAGGCACCTGCACTCTCCCTGGGGCTGCGGCCTCCCGGAAGACCCCGCGGGCCTCGGCGCCGGCGGCAGGACCTCCGCCCACACGACCTGGGCGGCTGTGGACAGCAGCTTGTTCGCAGCTCCCCCAGCTCGCAAGCCGCCCGGTACACTTCTCTAGGTAAATGGAAAAATAAACATTTCAGACGATGGAAGATCATTCCGTGCTTCAGAAAGAGGAGCTGAGGAGCCAGGGGAGGACTCTGAGGAGCAGTGCCGCACGGGGCTCACGGGGAAGGCCCCTGAGAGGGCTGCTCGCTGTCCTGCGACGCGTGGAGATCTCAGGGTTGGAGCACGGAGGATTCTAAGGCCATGGATGACCCCAGACCCGAGTGTGCAAACCCACAGAGGGGCCCAGGCTGAGCCCGGTGCAAGCGGGACCCTTGGGCACAAAGGGGTGCATGGGTGCAGGCTCACGGGGGCAGCAGATGTGCCCTGGGGTTGCTGATGGTGGGGCGGGCACGTGTGGGTGACAGGAGAACTGTGTCTTCTCCGTCTTGCTTTGGACTTAAAATTGCTCTAAAACCTAACATCAGTTAGCTGTCCCGGAAGGCCCCAGGTGAGCTGCTAGAGGGAGTGAGGTCTCCGGGCTTGGTCTCAAGCTTGAGCAGAAAATGTCGGGTGGGTGCTGAGCTGACTGCAGGCTTCAGACTGAACTTGAGCAAACTACAGTAGTTAAGTGGAAACGACACTGACAAAAGTCTCTTTGCGGACTGAGGACTGTCCTGAACCCCTGTGAGAGAGAGAAGGGGTTGTTGTGCCTGGGAGGAAGGGCTAGCAGGGAGACGTTCCACTTCCTGTCTGCTGCTGCTGCTGCTGTGTGTGTGTGTGCGTGTGTGTGGCCGGGAGACAAATACGTGTCGTGGCTTTCACTCTCCCCTCCCTCCCCTCCCCTCTCCTCCTTTCCCTTCTCCCCTCTGTCTTTCCCTCCCTTGCCCCCATCCTCTTCCCTTCTTTTCCCTCCATTTTTTTCTTCTTAGATTGCCAACAAGGGTTCAGTCTGCTGAGACTGGTACCTGTGCATGATAACAGAGCAGGTGAAGAGCCTACTAAGTACGAGGTGCTGAAAATAACACCCGGGCTGACCAGGTATTCAGCACCTCCAATAAAACCCCATAGCTACAGAATTGCATCTACCAGGACAAGCCCCAGCACCGCTGCACCCTCAGGGTTAGCCCGGGTCCCCATCACTAGCAAAGCTGATGGAAGCAAATTGCTGTTTCCTACCCCATTTCTGCCTCAGGAGGTTGGAGAGGCCATGTGCGTGTCTGACGCGTCCGGCTTGCTGTGGCCCATCCCTGGAGAACCAGCACCGAAGGGAAGCACTGAAGGGAACTCAGTGGGTCGCTTGGGTCCTGCAAGTAGGAGCCCAGTGGAGCCACTTCCTGCTCTGTCCCTGGCTTAGGCCCCTGGGCCATGTTAAGAGCAGAACCCGCCTGTCCTGAAGCACAGTGGTCTGTGTCCGTCCCTCCACAGTGATCAGGCCACTCGGACGGCAAAGGCTGCATAGCAGAGAAAGACAACTAGCCTGGAAACCTCAAGGAAGCTGGGGGCCGCTGTACACATACGTGGTGATGAAGACATTGCAGAACTCCGGGCATCACACGCAGCAGAGCATTCTGCATTCCATCTTTGCAAAGGTGACTTGGATGCTTGGGCTGTGGGGTTCCCTTCCCACTGTGACAGTTGGACATTGCTGGACAGGTGTGTGTTCAGGACGGGAGGAACCTGCACAGGGAAGCATGTGACAGTGGGCCCACGGTGCCCCGACCTGTGATCTGTGGACAGAGGCTGCCAGCGGCCATAGGGGGGGAGCCTCCACCCACTCAGTGCCTCCTGATACGCAGGCAGAACCCCAGTGACAAGGTGGGACTGCCGGAAGAGTGTGTGTCGTCCAGCGGCCCCCTCTTCGGCGTGAGCCCTTCTTACACAGAGCCTTTGCTTAGCGAATTCAAGTCGATGGAAGGTCTCAGGTTCTCCGTAGTCGGTAGGGTCCGGGTGTCTGTCTGCACAGGGTTTGCTACAAGATGGGTTGATATCTTTATCTTAACCTCTGTCCTCTCCTGTTCTGGGTACAGCTTACTGGGTCAAGAACTGTCTCTTCACACACAATGAGACAATGGTATGTGGTATGATAAAAAATATGGTGCATATGAACCTTCAGCAGTTATCACAGTAAGTACATTCCCATGAATCCCCCTCAGAACATCCACCGCTTCTAACACACTTTCCTCGGCATTCTTGCCACATTGCGGAGCAGTCCGAGAAGTCCAGAGGTTGTGAAGGTCTTCATACTATCACACTAGCCTCTCTGCCTTAAATCGATTCCAAAGGTTTCCATCTCAAGGTCTTTCTGATTGAGGAAGAGCCAGAAGCTGTACAGAGACTGATGTGGCAGAGGAGGTGGTCAGGGACACAGTCTTAAGTTACAGCCTGCCTTTCCATTAGATGGCAGTTGGCAGCAACATTCACTGCATTCTTGATCATACCTCATAAAGACATTCAGGACCCAGGACTTGGCAAGAACAATCAGATAAGTATTTGAAGTGAGAGGGATGATTTTGAGGAAGATTAATGGCAACATATCTTTTACTGTAATCATTTTTTAAAAATTAAATACTGTAGTTTTTAATCAGGCCTTGTATTTTCATTCACAGGAATTTGGGGATGGTACCTAATATGATGGGTGATACACAAGAAAGACTGCGGGACAGGTCAGGGTGCGCACACACCTGGAACAGAAGGAAAACCTTCTGCAGAGCTGTTGGAAGGAGAGAGACGTATCATGACGAGGGGCTGAGAGGGGAGCTTGGCGGGTGGCTGAGGACGCCTGGACTTTCTTGAGTTTAATTCTAGCACCAGAAAAGGCACTTTCTTGCTGCCTGGTACCACACAGCCCATCTCTCTCTTTATTAAGGGAAAAAGAAAGAGAGGAAAAAAGAGAGAGAGACAGAGAGAGATGGAGAGAGGGAGAAAGAGAAGAAGAAATCCAGAGAAGGCCCAGCTTCTCACATAGAAGAGCTTCAGAGCTTCGCTAACAAGCTGAAAAAACACTAGTTGTATAGAGAAAAATTTTAAGGTGTTGGATGACTTCTGCTGTTGCCAACTCTGGTATTTGAATTTCTGTGTGTGTGTGTGTGTGTGTGTGTGTGTGTGTGTAACTAGGAATCGAACTCAGACTCTTGTGTTGACCAGGCAGGTGGAGCACCACTGAGCTAAATTCTAGTCCTTTTGCAACATCTTTTAAAAGGACATTATTATAACTCTAATGACAATCAAATGTCATCCTCCTCCTCAGTGTGATGCTGTAAGCCTAAAACATAATGGCATTATGAGGAGAAAAAGTGAGGACCTAGACAGAAACGGGTGGAAATGCCCGGAGGAAAGTTAATGGGCGTGCTCACAGCAAATCACAGACGGCCCTTTTGCAGCAATTTCCAAGAACAAGGTAGCTACTCGCTGGTCTGGGATGACGGGAGCCATGCGGTGACCTTCGCTTCTTCCTCTTCCGAGGCCCTCTCGGTCTGCACTGTGGACTTCATGGCTGTGCTTTGAGCTGAGGGAGTGGGTTCCTGACTCACAGGAATTCGTCTGGCCAGCTTTGCAGGCACCCTGCCCACTTCTAGGATCTATTTTTACTGGACCTTTTTATAATCAGCCCCTCGAGAAGTCCTGTGGTGTTCTCCTGGATCCCAGGACGCCGGGGGCTCAGCCACAGTGCTATGGGAGAGACGAGTGACTCAGGCAGAAAGAGAAAACCAAGTAGGAAGTTGGAAAAAGTGAAATTTTACAACACATTTTCCTAAACTTCACTTGTCTCCATTTTCCGGGCCAGGATTCATCCTGAGAGACTATTTTTACCCTATTCCTGACCCAGCGAAACCACGAGGTTCTGCAAATTTCACCAGATTTAGATTCCATTTGTGTTTCCTCTATAACCCTTATTTCTGGGAAGGAGAAGAGAGGCTAGCAGTGAGCTTAGCTGGCACCCGCTTCTCCCTGCCCCGCGAGGGGCTCGGGCTCCTCCGGGGAATTCGGTGTGGGGCCACCAGGGAGGGAAAATTTTACACTGACGAAATAATGAGGAAAGACAGGGGTCTTCTCCCAGGGGTCTGGGGGCAGAGACTCCACACTTTCTCTGTTCTTTAATGTCTCAAGGAAGCAGAGTAGGAATTGAGTTCAAGGAGACAGGCAGCTCACTGTTTGTGGTTTCCAGAAACGGTGTTGAAGCCTTGTGGACCAGCCCTCACGAAGACGTCTGTGCCTGCTGCCGTCCTCGGTGCAGGAGGTTCACAAGACAGCTCCAGAGCGCTGAGGAAAAGATGTCTCCCACGTGGGATTTTCCCACACTCAGCACAAGGGCTACCAGAAACCAACAGGCAGAACCAGGCACGGCGGAAATCACAAGGCGGGGGCTGCAGCTGTGGGCCGGGCGGCTGTGGCTCTTGCCAGTCTGGGATGTTCCAAGTCATCAAGCACTTAGTAGAGGAGGGGGAGGGGGAGAAGAAGGGGAATAATTCTCCGGCATCCGCGTGTCCCAGCAAATATGGTGCCTGTTGAATTTCTCTCCCTCTCTCTCTCTCTGTTTCTCTCTCTCTCTGTGTTCTGTCTCTGTCTCTATCTCCGTCTCTGTCTGTCTCTGTCTCTCTCTCTCCCTCTCTCTCTGCCTCTGTCTCTCTCTCTGTCTCTCTGTCTCTGTCTCTGTCTCTCTCTGTCTCTGTCTCTCTCTGTCTCTGTCTCTCTCTCTCTGTCTCTGTCTCTCTCTGCCTCTGTCTCTCTCTCTCTCCTCTCAAGCAGAGCATGCTGTCTTGTCTGAACCGAGAGTGAGACCTGGAGTCTATTTCTGGCTCTGCCAACTGACTCTTGGGTGACCTCAGTCACTTCCTCTCTTGGAGCCTCAGAGTTCCCCTCTCTGAAGAGAACTTTAGAATATTCTTACAACCATACATTGAGCTCCAGGATCTAGAATATCTGCCAGATGCAGCACCCCACTCTGATCCCGCACAGACCTGACTTCGTCAGGAGTAGGTAAGTTGTGAGGAGCCAGATAGACCTCGCCGTGCTCATCCCGGTCAAGATATGCCCATGTGTTCGGTCTTCCTTTTCTCACTTCTCTGACCTCACAGAAGTCTGTGGACGAACTCCTGGTTCCACCCGAACTGGTGGTGGGATAGCCTGGGAGAACGGAGCAGGGGCTGCACGGACCTGGGAATCCATCTCAGCTCCAGGAAAGGGTCACTGGAACAAACTTGAAGGCTGCTTATGAACTTTATGCATTAAGTATAAATGCTAAAACTTCTATAACGACCACTAAAAGAATAGGAATAACATGCTTTCTATACTAGTGGTGAAGGAGAAAACATTAAATGCAAAAGGCAGCCCCCCCCCCATCAGGGAAATCGAGAACATGAAACAAGGTGATAGGATTATTCTGATAGGTCAGATTCTCTGGTTGAGATTAAAGTGGATTTTCAGCGTGGATTTTAAAGATAAACCAAACCACGTTGTGCTTTTTACAATAGACACAAAAAAGAAATTTTTCAAAGGACTAAAAATAAAGCTTCCGGAAAATATATGATAGCCAAATACAGACCCCAATAAACAAAGAAAAGTCCTGCTATATTCCTACTGAAACAAGGAGACTTTAAGATACAGGAAATTGAATCAGGTTATCATTGTCAGAAAAAAAATATGATTCTAAACATTTAAGCCAATCAATAGCCTCATCAGAGGAAAATATGAAAAGATATAGGTTTGAAGAGAAAATGAATAAGTACATCATCAGACACTTGAAAAGGGAGATGTACCATGTTCATGAATAGAAGATGGGAATATTTTAAAGATACTAATTTTGCAAACTGATTTAGGAATGCATTGCCAAAATACAGTACCAACCAAAGCTTCACTTTTTTACAGAGCTTGACAAGATGGCTTTTTAAATTAATTTTCCTTTTGCCATTTATTTATCTTATTTAAATTCATCTATACTAAAGTCACCTATATCTAAAATATTTTCTAAGTAAATACTGAGCAAAGATGTGGGGTCACATGCCTTACTAGCTAACAAGAAGGGCTGTGAGCAGCAGGTAATTACGTTGGTCTGGTAAGATGGTGTGGTATTAATCCAGGAACAGACCAACTGATCAGAGCCCCACAAGACAGAACCCTAAATTGACTCATGTGTGTGTGAGCTCGGTGTGTTACAGAGCTCTCACCACCAGTGAGCGGAAACGCCACTATTTCCAATAAGTCACAAATGGAGACTAACTTGTTAGCCACATAAGGGGTGTGAAAAGTAACCCTTTATTCAGCCTTTTTCCCTAAAATCAGATCTTTACAGGTGAAATGGTGAAGTACAAAACTTTTGTTTTAGAAGAAAGCTACCCTGCAGTTGTGTCAAAGCTTAAAGACTGATTAAAAAAAAAAAAGCATTAACAAAATAGACACAAGGGGCTTAGGAAAGAAGAACATGGATGAGCTACACGGATGCGGACAGACTCGGTGTCACTGGTGACTAAGGAAGTGCCAACTATGACCGCAGATCTGCGGGGAGGTGACGATGTAGGAGGCGTGGCCTATGCCTAGGATGGGATCCCACAGGGGGTGGACAGCAAGAAGTAACTGCAGGTCGCACAGCCACACACAAGAATGAAGAAGGAACCCAGCAGAGGACACAAAAGTCACGCCTCACCCCTCCTCTGTCTGAAGACCCAAGACCCCCAGCAGATCTTCTAATGGATGTCGGAAAGTGGTAACGTTCTAAAGAATACAGGAAAATAGGGCCACAATTCAGAGTAACCCAAGTTCTGAGCAGAGATAGAGGAGGACGGTGCTGGGCACCGTCACAGCCACGATGAGTCCCGGTTTTCACAAAGTGCTGTGAGACACCACGGCTGTTCGAAGACGAGTCACTGCACCTCCTGTGTTTGTATTATACTGTGTTTTCTCAGTATTTATGGAAATTTGTAATGTGACGGAGAGACTTTCAATGCCACACAAATAGTTCTGTGTCCTTTTTACTACGCTTAATATTCTACAACCTGGATGCATCGATTTCAACTTATTTCTCCACTGATGCAGACTTAAGGGTTTTGCCCCAGCTCGGGGCTATTCTCCTGCCTCTCACTTTTTAAATGCATCTTAATAACTGACTTTTGAATGAAAGGAAGCGTCTCTGTTCAGCAGATAAGCCAGTCCACACTCTCTACTTACTCCCCAAGGGGACTTGAAGCTGAGGCCTCCCGGGTCTGAGGCCCAGGGAGCAGCGGTCACCGGACACCCGGAGGGCCCCCTTCAGAGAGAGAGGGGCTGCAGAGGAACCCTGAAGTTTGCTCACACTTCTCTCACTGTCTGATACCCCAATGCAAATGTCTGCCACATGGCATTCTCCTACATGCAAATGTAGAGTGTTTCTCTTGCCCTGTAAACTTCAAGAATGCACTTTCATTTTGATGACTGAGAATAATTAGAAAATGCAAGAATAAGGAGTTAAATATACAGGGGATGAGAAGGGAGAAGAGAACCAGGAAGTCACTTTCAACCCATCCTTGCCAGGAAACTCCCCTGACCCTGATGACACTCGGGAACATTTTCTTTGATGATTTAAACTTGATCACCTAATACAGAAAGAAGAGGAAAAAAGAAAAGAAGAAATAGGAATTTATTCAATTTAAAACTGTTCGGAAATGAGCTCTTTTATTAGAGATAACTCTATTATACGTTGTTGAAAAGATGGTCCCAGATGCCATTTAAATAAAGATGTTGCCGTGTGTAATAGGTCCTAGAAACCAAAAGCACACTATCCAACTAATTTAATAACAGTGTAGGAATAAGATTTCCATTAGACATGCCTGGAATTGGAGCGGACTGCTTTACCATTTTCGATCGAGAAGACTTCTAAATTCCCAATTTAGAGCTGATATATTTCAAACGCATGAATTAGTTGGAGGGGGTATCGGTGTGAGAGAATAAATTGGGCCGGAGACTTCCCATTGTCGTGGTGGAGTGCAGACCTGATCGCTCACGCCAGGTTATTAAAAATTCTGGGCTAATGTTCTGGAAAGAATTAACTGGCTATTATAGAAATCCTCCTGCATCATGGCCCCGCACGACCGAAGCACCATCTCTAAATTTAGCATATGCTCTAAGAGGGAGATTAATTGAATTAAGAAGTATTTATTAGAGAAGAAATAAATAGCTTTTTACCAATTAATGAGATCAATCTGCCCAGCCACGACAGAGGGGCAGGAGCTCGGGCAGGGGTGCAGGGTTCTCAGATACGCTGCCCGATAGACAGTGTTCCTGGGCGCCAGTCCATTCATGAGCTGCTGAGGTACAGAGACCCAGGGGAAACGAAGTGGAAAAGAGAGTAATTGAGCCATTGTACCATCAGATGAGAAAAACGGACCACCTCTTAGCTTACCTTTCCTTTCTCTTTCTCTTTCTCTCCTGTCTTTCCACTTACACTGTTCTTTTGAGCACCATTAAAGTAGTGCTATATATACCTAGCGACTACTAGGCCTAGAATTGGAGCGGACTCACTGCATCAATGGAGTATTCCCATTGACCGTCATTTGTCACTGTCTGAACAGTGGCAACACTTGGGTAATTATTTTCTGACTTTCTTGCGAAAATAATCGAGGTCCATTTAGACCTTCTGAAAGCGCCCCACAGCGCTCCTCCACCTCACGACGCTCAGGCCGAGGAGGTGACCCTTCCACAGGCTCCTCGCGCCTCACCTCGCTGTTCTAGAGTTGTTACTCTGGGGATTATTGGAACTGAAGGGCAGCTTGTTCTGGTACTTGGATCGTGCTGCATTTGACACATTTGTTTCCTTCTAATCTGTTATATACGAAGCCAAGGGATCCATGCAGCTGAGGGGCTGGCTGAAAAAAAGAATAGGAACTTCTCAGGGAAGATTGAGATGAGCCACTTTTACTTTCTCAGTACAACCGTGTTTTCATTCAACCTGTAGGAATGAGTCTGCTTATTTGCTTACTTGTCTGCGGACATACCTGGGCCGGTCCTGAGTGTCCCTGTGGTCCAGCTGGCCCGTGAGTCCTCATGAGAACCAGTTATGGCGGAGGCGCTGGGCCTTGAGGGAGACAGCAGCCTGGTTCTGCCCCCGCGCATCTCCACCCTGCGGGTCTGACCTGAGCCGTGTCTGCGCCTCACAGCTCCCCTCAACGCGGGCTCTGTGAGCCCCACGGCTTGGGTGCATCAGAGACGGCCCCTGGGAAGTGTGGCCTGGTTGTGTACACCTACTTTTTCGTTTCCACCATCTGCCCTCTGTCTCGTGGGCAGGCAGGAGCTGGAGGACCACCCATTATGGAGTCTGAGACAGAAAAGGCAGATCCCACACTTGCCCCAGCACCCAGCATGGCACTGGTTTGCAGCAGCGAGTCCAGCTTGGAATCTGGGCTCTTCTCCCTCTCGGCTGTGTGTCCCCGGGCAGGGGCAGGCCCTCTGAACCCTATTTCCTTATCTGTGACAGGAGGTTAGCACCCGTATCTCATAGCGAGGCTTTTTGGAGGTTCAGTGGGCTGCGCTGTAGAGCCAGGCACGGTCGGGCCTAGCGTGGCACAGCCATGGTGCTGAGATGGGCGTGGGCCAAATGCTTAACCAAATGCCACCCTTCTCAGGGACATAACTGCCGTCTGCACACCCCCCGGTGTTTTCTCTGGCTTCTTGGACAAGGGTCAAGTCTGGGAGGCACGGTGGTGACACTGGGTCCCACCGGCCTCATGATGACACCGGGAGCCACTGTCTCACTCTCACAGGCGTTTCAGGATGCTGAAGCTCCGCCCTTGTGTTTGTGACTCATGACCGAAGCCCAGCGTGTGTTGATGAAGTAATAAAGCCTGTGTCCTGATTCCAAAGCCACGCCTGTTCTGACCAGCCAGCCCAGCACTCCTCCTGAACCCCTCGGGGGGCCTGGCACTGCCAGAGCAGGTCCTGTGGCTGGACAAGGACAGGGCTGTGGCTGAGGCGTGGAGAGGGGGCGGATGGTCCTTTCTACCCACTTCCTCCTGAGCTGGTGGTGTGACCCACTCCTACTCTGACCTCTGCAGCTGTGGGGAAGAGGTGAGTCCGGATAGGCACCGTGTCCCTTCCTTCCTACCTGGGGAGGTGGTGGTGGCTGAATCAGAGACAGAGATATCACAGAAGTGTGCGGAAGGAGAACACACCGAACCCGGCAGCATCTCCCTCCCCTTTACCCTTCTGGAGATTGGGAAAAGCCATAATGTATCTGTATGGTGATTAGCACAGACAGCAGTACACTGTACAGAGTTCTAAGAGAATTCTGCTTTCCCAGTCTCTCGATTTCTGCTTAAAAAGTAGAGGAACAATTTGATTAAAACATAGCGATCATTGGCCGGGCGTCCTCCTCATCACATGCCTGAAGTCCCAGTACTCAGGAGGCTGAGGCAGGAGGATTACCATGAATTTGAGGCCAGCCTGGACAACAGAGGGTCTGAATTCCTCATTAAGACTCTCAGAAATAAATAAAGACTGACACCATGCATCCCTGTGTTTAGCCCACGCACTGAGTCTGTACTTGTGGTCTGCACAAATGGGAGTCTCTGGCTCACAGGCCCTGAGGACTCTGCCGATCTTTACACAAATAAGCAGTGAGTTTTCCGAGTTTTTCCCACAGTGGCTCCACTGCTCAGGCTGCAGTGCAGGCAGAGATTGTGGTGCTACGAAGGGTGGTCAGGGGCCTGTGTGGGGAATCACCAGCGCTTGGCATTGCTGGATTTCCGGCCGCATCTGCTTCCTTCAAGGGAATCTTTTCTTTAAGCCTGACCGAGAAAGTCCTCAGAACCTGTGTCTGCAACAGGTCCCTAATCACAGTGGGAGGAAGCTCTGCATGCTGAACTAGAACAGCTGAGCCTGTCTTTCCTCTATTACTCTTTCTAGAATGTTCTGAGAGATTTTGGTGATGCTTGCTGAATTTTCTCCATTTTATCAGAAAGGGGCAGACTCCGTGGGTTGAGCGTGACACCTTTCTCTCCCCTTTGTGGGGTCAGTGTTCTCCCGGGGTGACTCTGTGCAGCCCACCCAGTGGCTGCCGACCTCTGAGGATTTCCTGTTTAACTCTGTGCACCCAGTGGTGGTGTTGGAGCCACGCAGATCGCGCCTTGCTGAAGGGAGGGGAAAAGGAGATCCTGAGATCTGTCATCGTGGCGTGCAGTGTGAACACGGCTTGGGGCTCACCTGACCTGTCTGTCTCAGAAGCCGGAGCTCCCAAATCTGTTCAGTTTACAGCCTCACAGGTGGGCTGTGAACCCTCTCTGCGTGCAGCCTGCGCTGTGGATCCTACGCTTCCTTGGCACCCGCACAGGAGCCTCTGATTGCAGAGGCAGCACAAAGCAAGTGCTTGTCTCACTTAACCCAGAGCTCATTTTTAGCACACACACAGACGGCTCTGCTCGTTACACATTTATTACCCTGTAATGTACTTGGCAGCTCCGGCAGATGCCCACGGCTGTCCACACAGGGGCTCATGCCGCTCCCTACCCACCTGACCCCCCTCTTGCAGCCCCATTAAGTGGGAGAGTAAATTATTAAAGTGCTGACTCCAAGCAAAGCCCCGAATGACTCAAATAAAATCAACCAACAAGCACTGAAGGACAGGAGTGTTTAAGACAACAGAGAGAAGTTTTCCCTACAAATAAATCTGTCGTAGAAGTTATCATGAGGGATTGCAGCAGGCATGCGTGAAGAGTGTGTCACTGCGGAAGTGCTTACTGTGCTTACTGAAGAGGAGGAGACTGCAACTTGCTGCGTCCTTGGTCACCACAGACAAGGAGATGGGTGAAGACTTGACACAGGGTGGAAAGCGAATCTGACAGCTTCTGGAGTTGGTCCCATATGACCCAGGAGGATCCAACACCACTTTCTAAAGGTAAGTGGCAGGGAACAGATTCCTTGGGGCAGGCCCCACAGTGGGCTGGGCAATCCCAGCCACCTGGCTGCTGCAGGTGGCCACGGTCATCCTTGGGAGATGGCAGGGTGACACTGTGGAGCCCTCATCATGCTCCGTGGCAAGACACTGGTGCCTGGTGTCAATGACCCGTCTCCAGCTAGCTCGGACTCCGAGGTGCTTTGGACCAGGAAGGGCCTGGTCTTAGCTGTAAGGCTCAACACCTTCTCACCGCACAAGGGTGGAAAGTCTCTTCCTAAGCAGACAGTTCACACGTGACTATGGGATCTCACAGGGGCCTACTGGGCTCTGTCTCAGATACTCCCCATTGTCAGTCGAAGATAGATTGTCATTGTCCTAGATGGTGGAGTTACAGCATGGTGGGTCCGAGCTGCTCTGCCGTCCCAGATGGAGAAGATGTGACACAGGGAAAAACCGTGTCCCAGATCTAGAGATGAGAGAACAACAGAGCAGGAGGCTGGAGGTGTGTGCTTGGCACCCCGGCTCTCTGGGAGGCTGAGACAGGAGGACTGCAAGTTTGAGCCAGGCCCTGGCGACTTAGTGAAACTCTGTCTCAGAATAGAAAGTGAGAGAGAAGGAAGGGATGGAAGAGGGAAAGGCAGGGCGGGGGATGTACTCGGGAGGATGCCTTTGGTCCGGTGTCAAGTGCGGGGGGGAGAGGTGGGGGGAGGGAGAGGGCTAAGAGAGCCATCCATCCCTGGCTCTGCTCCTGCTGTCATTCCCCGGGGCGTCCGTCAGCTCCGTGTCGCCGGGAGCACGTTTTTAATAAGCTACCTCGTGTCTTTCATGCCAGTTTGAACGGATCTTCCGCATCTGGCAAGTGCAGACCCTTTCAACTGCAATACAGGCATAAATAAACAAATAAATAAATAAAAATTCAGCAAACTGAAATGGACAAATGAATCCAAGATGTGAATCTCTGATAAACAAGTCATATCAGCACAACTCAGAAACGAAGACAGAAGTAAAATGCAAATGCAGAAAATCTCCATCATTCCAAATTTTGAACTACTGTAAAAAATCTTGAAGGAAACAGATATGGAATATAAAAAACAGGATATTTCTACACGATACAATAGAATGAAATTTAAAATCAAAGTGAGAAAATAGTTCAGTAAATATGACAGAGGCTTAATAAATATTTGTATTAAATAAAATAGGTTCCCAGTAAAAAATTAGACGAAATTAATGAACAGATAGTCCACCCAGGTTTTTATACGCACCCAACGGAAGGGCTGGAAAACCTCCAGAAATACAGATCAATACTCCCTTTCGATCCAATAATACAAAAGCACCAATAATGGAAGAATGGTCTTTGTTGACTTAGTACAGCTTTCAGTGGCAAGACACATTGACACAACTCTTTGGGAAAACAAACATTCTCAGTGTACTTTCTGGAAACTGGAACATTCCTAGCCGGGTAGCTGTGCTCTTTTAAGTTTTTTTTTACTAGTTCGGGTTGGGAACACCTGGGGTCACGTTTGTTTTGAAGAGTTAGGTCCACACCCTGACCGCCGTGCTGTCTCCTCTCGCTCCTCGCCTCCCACGGATCCGCTTCCTTCTCTCAGGTCCACATCCCATTTCCTGTCACTTCTAATTTACCCATAATTTATTTATATTTTGGGCTTCCTACATCAGATAAACCATGTAACATTTACCTTTCTTTGTCTCATAATTTCACCCAGCATTACGATCTCTGTCTCCTGAAAATGACCCCGATTTACCCTCTCACGGCCGAGTGGTGCTGCAGTGTGCATGCAGAAACTTTGCTGTCATTATTCATTCTTAGCAGCGCATTACAAGGTAAAAAAAATTAAAATAACTTGAGAGACGTATGAGGAGACCTCTGGTCTTCAAGAAAAGAAATTGAACTTCCATCAATTTAGCAAACACAGGACTGTTTTCCTAAAAAACGGCCCAGCCCAGCAGGGTGGAACCACCTTGTGGCTCTTCGGTTGAGACTTCCACACAGGTCCTCAGGCCGGTCTTTCCACGTCATTTGTCTGTTGCTGCGGAAGAGGAAAACAGCCGCAGCACTTCGGGGCTTCCTGGGGTCCGCGGCTGAGTCTCCCCCGAAGCCCTGGGGAGGACTCTGCTGCCGCTGGCAGAATTCTGTTTCTCCTGGCCTCGGCGTCAGACAAGGACCCAGTTTCTTGTCACTTCTCAGCAGGGACTACTTGGCCGCCCAGGCCACCATGTTCCCGGTGAAAGGCTCACCCGTGTGGGATGTGGCGGATGAGAAGCAAGCGCACACTTGTCTTGTCTCCCTGGCGAGGAGGGGTCTCCATCGTCCAGCCCCAGAGTAACCCACTGGGGCTCGGAGATATGTCCTCGGCCATGTGGTCCAAGGAGATAAAATGAGCTCTCACTCTTACTAACCATACAAAAGTGCAAATCAGACATGGAGAGGTAATCTAGTACCTATTAAATTGGTATAAATCATACAATTTTTATTTTAAAATTAAAAAATGGAACTGGTCTAAACAATATGGAGGGGTGGGGTCAGCAGATGGGGAGCGGGCTACAGGGCCTGCGCAGCTGCACATGGTGCCCAGGGAAACTCGGGGCTCACACGTAGGCCATAGCTTCTCGGGGAAGCAGGGTGCTGGCCTTGCAGTTGCTACAGCAAAGCTTCTTTTCTCCAAAGGAGCCAGGAGATACCCTGGGCTCAGGTCGAGGCTGAGCCCATGTCTTAGTCCTTGACATGTGTAGGGCCATAGGTTCCCGCAGCGGGCACTAGCCCACAGGCCGAGGCTGCAGCTGGCCGTGGCGGAGCCACTCGTGCCTCAGCTCAGAGGAAGGTGCGGGAAGAACAGCCAAGCGATGGAGGCCGAACGCTCAGGAAGCTGGTGTGGGAAACCTCTGCTTCCCAGACAGACAGGAAGATGCCATGTGGGTGTGTAACACAGCAGGCATTTGAACAGGAGCATCAAAGTGGAGAACGTTGTCCTTCGTCCCACTCCGAGCCCTCCCCTCGCTGTGGGCGCACTCACCCGTCGTCCTGGCCACTTCCTGCAGCAGCTCTGGGGTCCTCTTCCCTGAGGGTCTCCCATTGCGCTGTGCTGGCCGTCTCCTTGTCCTGAACTGATCCGAAACACTTCCCTTTCATAGGTGTGCTGGCTTGGGGAGAGCCAGAAGTCACGTGGGGCCAGAGTCAGGGGATGAGGAGACACTGTCGTGTTGGTCGCAGCGGCCCTCCTGCTGGACGGCGCTCGGCGGCAGCAGCATTCACTGGATTTTTGATCCCACCTCATAAAGATTCAGGAAAGAGTCCTCCAGAGCTGCCGCAGAGCTGGTAAGAATGATGGGGTGAGTGTATGTGAAGCCAGGAGGAGTATTTGAGGGAAAGGAACGGCCATTCGTATTGTACTACGACAAAATATTAAAAATTTAGACATTCTCTGTACATTTCAGTCATACCCCACATAGAGCTACGCTGGGGCCCCTGAACCTCCAAGCAGCACAGGAGGTCCCCTGGGGCTGCAGCTCCTCACGGGAGGCAGACACAGGGAAGGGGCAAGGGCCATGCCAGCTGCCCCTGTGTGGGCACTGCTGTCTCACGAGCGCGCCCTGCGCCGGGCCTGGGGAGTGTCCCGCCTCTGCAGCCCTCTGTTCAGGCCCACCAAGGGCCTGAGGCTAACTCTGCCCCTCCCAGAGCGGCAGTGCCTGGCAGCTGCCTTCCCTGCCCCGCACGTGTGACGCCGTGTGCACAGCCCTAAGCCGCCCTCGCCTCGAGGAGCAGCCCTAGCAACTGTCTTTCCCAGTAGGTGGGAATTTCACTTCCTTATTTCCAGGCATAAATAATCTCAGATGCAAAATTGGGGCCTATTTTAGACACAAGCGGTGAGATGCAGCTCCTAACAACTCAACGGTATTTTTTTTTATCTTGTGCTTTGAGTGGGAGGTGACCTGAAGCTGCTCACTGGCCTCAGGCCCTCAGTGCCCAGGTCACAGGCTGGAGAGGAGGTGGCTGGGTCACAGCTTACGTTTCCTCCTGGCCTGCTCCACAGTGACTGTAGCACCCTGCGGCCCGGGGGCGCTAAGAGCCAGGCTCCCGCAGCAGCCTAGGCATGGGTCGCTGGGTTGCCTGGCCCAAGTGCCAGGCACGGCCAGGTACACAACTTGCAAAGCCCAGAGCGAGCTGAAAGACAAGGCCTGTCCTTCAAAGAGCAGGAAACATATCCACGCTTTCCAGCCTATCTGCCCTGACCGGCTGTTTCTCACCATCCCTGCAGCTCACGTCCCTTGAGAAGGGACTGTGGGCGCGGGTGCCCAGGCTGGCTCGTGACTGGGCAGACCCACCGTCCCATGCCCAGGCCCGGGACCTCTGGGTGCTGCAGTTGCCGGGACAGATGCCTGGGGACACGCAGCTGTACACCAAGACCTTAAACCCCCAGGCACATTGGCCCCTGCTTCTGCTGGGCTTTCTAGACAAAACACAAGCTCCAGGTGAAATGCAGACCTTCGAGCCCGCAGCCTTGGGACAGTCATTGCAGGGCCCCTTAGCCCTGTGCTAGCTGCAGGTACACAAAGGCAGCCTGGCTGCTGCTGTGGGCGGGAAGACTTGGTGACTTGGGTCCAGCAGCCTGGACACACCTGCCTTCATGCAGCTTGTCTGTGAGCTCCTAGGTTTGCAGCCTTGGGGGGAACCGTGTGTGAAGTCCCTGGGCAGAAGCTCAGGACTCGGCTGCTGACTTAGGAGGGGGTCGCCAGGACTATTATAGGGGCCGGGGCTGCAGCTGCTGACGTGGGAGCCGCTGAGCCTCACTGTCAGGCAGTCTGGGTGAGCTCTGGGGAGCAGGTTGCAGAGGAGGCTGCAGAAGCCACCTTTGGGCCCTGCAGGATTTTCCCACTCTAACTGCTGTGCGCTCAGGCCAGGCAGAGCTGTCATGTTGAGTAGGGGTGGGCCGGGAGAGTGCAGGCAGCTCTGCAGGGGAGAAGGCACTGGCATGGACAGACAGCGGCTCAGCACTGGACGGCCTTTCCTCCCGCAGTCCACGGGGGACATGTCCAGTTTGGCAGGACAAGCAGCCCTTAAAGACACATCCTGGTTCTGCTGTGGCGGTGACCACACAGTGACGAGAGCAAGCCACAACTCTGAGCCCTGGTTGGATGACATTCTATCACATCCCGAGGGCAGTTCCACCCACTGCGGGCTGCCATGGAAGAGGACAAGAAAGCCCACACCATTCGTGGGGCAGGGTGAACAGTTCTCGCCTGGTTCCACTTGAGTCATGTGAAAGAAAGTGACTAACCGGTCACTAAATGGTGTGCATGTTTCGGGGACACCGAGCAGGAGCTCTGGAACCCACAGGAGCCTGCGGTTTCTGACATTTGGGTGGGTGGCTTCCTGCAGCTGCAAGGCACACTGGGAGATGAGATAGCAAGCTCCACCTCATCCTCCCCACCCCCTCGCGCCCGCAGGCTCCTGCATCCAGCTCAGAGCCGGAACCGAGTTCCAGTCCCAGGAAAACCTAAAGCGGACTGTCCAAGGAGCCCACGCTGCTGAGACATCCCAGCAGGCAGAAGCTTGCGGGGGCAGCTCCCGAGGGGAGATGGGAAGCAGATCCCTGTATTTTTCAGGTGTAGACAGTAATTTCAGTGTGGAACTAAAGCTCACAGTTCCCTATTACACTGAAACACGCACCTGTCAGGCCATCGGAGGAGTGG
Organism: Petromus typicus; assembly: GCA_004026965.1. Classification (NCBI taxonomy): domain Eukaryota; kingdom Metazoa; phylum Chordata; class Mammalia; order Rodentia; family Petromuridae; genus Petromus; species Petromus typicus. The sequence continues at coordinate 104,084 of PVIR01002098.1, forward strand.
CACAGGTAGCCGGAGATGAAGATATGAGAGACAGGCTGGGTGCACACGTGTGTGCATATGTGTGAGTGCAGGGGTGTGTGTGTGTGTGTGTGTGTGTGTGTGTGTGTGTGTGTGTGTTTATGAGGAAGGCTTGTAGTTACAGCTTCTGACTTAGATTTCACACAGGCCCAGACAGGGAGGGAGCAGAGGGCTGCAGGGGCCGAGAGGGACGGGAAGATGTTTAGACCCCCCCCCGGGCCAGGTGAGGCCTGGGAGAGAACAGATGTTGGCACCACCCTGTCCAAGCATGTGGCCAGTATGCAGAGGAGAGGTGAAGGGGCCCACATGGTCCTTCCCAGCTCCAGGGTGTACCCTCAGGAGACACAGGCCTGAGGAACAGGTGCCCTTTCCACATGGTCGCCTTGTGCGGAGCTGGGAGCTCACTGCTGGGGACTGGGGACTGGTCCATCAGGAGATCCGGTTCCTCAGGCTCAGGCCGGACACCCCTGGGCTTGGTCACTTCCTCCTGCAGAGGTAACGTCGGCTCCGGGGCCGGGGTGGCGCCTCTTCTTCAAGATGAGCCTGTTTTAGCTGGGCCAGAGGCTGAGGCAGGAGGGATCCTAGTTCCTGTCCAGCCTGGGCAGTTTAGGGATTTAGGGAGACATTGTCTCCAAGTAAGAAAGAAAAAGGAGGCTCATGATGCAGCTCAGTATAAAAGCCCTGGGATCATCCATGTGCTACAGGAGAAATATCAGCCCTCTTCATGCCAGGACTCAACCACAGAGCATTTAGCTCTGTGCTGCTGAGCTAAATCCCTGACCTGTGCCAAGACACAACCAAACCACCATAAGTGTTTATACTTTGCCTAACTTTGTCCTTTGTGACCTTCTGTGTTGTTTTTTGAAGTATTAACTGTATTTTTGATTGATACCTATTTATGGGATACAAGGTGATGTTTTGATATCGAGTCACATGATGATCGCATTGGGCCAGTTGGCACACCCTCTCCTACAAACCTCCTCTTTCCCCCATGAACTTTGAAGATCCAGATTAGGCTACCGGGGTTCTTTCTTCACCGGGGACTGTTGAAAAAAATAGCTGTGTGGTATAACTGTCTTTTTGGCTATAAAAATTTCCTCAGGAATACACATCTTCATCACTCACACAACACACCCTTTAGGTGAGGGGCCACGTCATGTTTATTTTAACTGACAGGCTGCAGGTTTGACCCTGAACTGGCATGTGGTGAGGTGCCCGGCTTCCCCTGGTCCTAACTCAGAAAAGGCCTGGTGAGGGCAGTGGGCTTGGTGTCCCTACTTCCTTCCCTTCTCTTCTCCTTCCTCACTCCCTCCTCCCTTCCTTTCTCTCTCTTTCTCTCTCTCTTTCTCTCTCTCTCACACTGAGGCTTTAACACAGATCTTTGCACTGAACTGTATTCTCAGCTCATTTCAAAATTTTTAAAACTTTGAGGCAAGGTGTGTCTAAGCTGCGCCAGCTGTGCTCAGACTCTCCACTCTCCTGCCTCAGCCTCCCAGGGTGCGATCTCCACAGTGCCAGGCAAGTGACCTCTCATCTCAGTAGTCCCAGCACCCTCTGCCCTGCACTGTGTCCACTCCCACATGCTTCATGTTGGCTGATTTCCTCGCTAAGGTTGTTTATTAAAATCGTGCGGCAGCTCTTCAGATCGGGCGAGTTCTTCACTGGTAAATATCAAAGCCTGTGAATTGCGTGCAGAGAGGAAGTTGCTGGGACCTGTGGGGAGATGCCGTGGGCAGTTCTGCCCTGTCCCCTGGCAGGCTGAGGGGTGGGCAGGGCTGCCTCTTCCACACCACACAGTCCTCCTGGACTTGGAAGAAGGGTTCTGTGCAGAGTCAGCAATTCCAGCTGCGGAAATTCCACAGGGCTGCAAAAGGACCCGCTTTTTCTCTGAATCAGGCTTGAAGCCTCTGATGAGTCACGAGCGACCTCCGGGTCTCTGTCTCCATCAAAGCTTCGGCTTCCTCCGCCAGCACCAAGACACCCACCTCTTCTGGACCCTTCACCCCTCCAGCTGATGAATCTGAGGCCATCTGAGCCCTTGTCTTCCCTGGAGACCACCAGGCAACAGGGACCACCCAGGGGCCAGGGTCTGCCTCCCGGGCTCCCGCATTCCCTGCGAACCTGCTCGCCCAGCCTCTTCCCCGCTGGCTACTCTCATCTCTCCCACTAGAAGGCAGTTGCCGCTAGAAAGTGCGGCCCGGCTGTCTCACTCCTTTACTTTATGTATTAAAAACTACTTGAGAATACAAGGTGTGATCAAAAACCCTGTGAATGCTTAGATTCGAAGCAAAATGATCACAGCAAACAACCAGCGCCAGGCAGGAGCGTCCCTCGGGTTGGACACTCGCATCCCGCTGTCCTTGCTATTCTCTCTAGCAGCTGCGAGTCCTCCGTGCTGAAGTCTTTACTTCTACTGTTGTGGTTGCCTCTGTGTCCTGAACGGATTAAAAACTTTCCCTTCCAGTCATTTTGACCTTAGGAGGAGCTGGAAGGTGTGCGGTGCAGGTCCACTGAGTGAGGCACTGAGCACCCAGCACCACATTCTGCCTCTCCGCGGGGGGGTGCTAGGCAGCAGCAGTCACTGTGTTTTTGATCACACCTCGTGACGATGCTCAGGGAGGAGGCCCTGCCAGAGCTGCTTCTGAAGGTGGCCGGAAAAGTGTGTGCAGAGCGAGGAGGAAGGTCTGTGAGGGCAGTGACTGGCCCCGTGTCATTTGGAGCCGTGATTTCTCCAACAGTTCACGCCACTGTGAGTTAGTCACAGCTTACACGGAGGAGGAGGAAGGGCTGGCCAGCTCCCCGCGGCCGCCTGAGCTGCTGCTTCAGCCCTGGAGGTGGTCGCATCCCCCGCTCCTCCTCGGCTTTGATTGCCCACCAGAGCCTGGTTCCTGCTCCTGAATGCCAATGCCCACCTACCCGCTTTTAAAAGTTCCCCTTTCTACGCAGAGCGAAGTCCCAGCTGCAGAGCTTTCTTTGGAAGTGTTTTTGTCAGGCCCTGCCAGGCGGGAAGTGAGCCCCACACTTTCACACTGCAGTCGTACTTCCACCAGCCGTGCGCCTAGCTCTTGCCTTCTGGTGACAATCTCCACTGCCAGTCTCTAGGCCAGCGGTACCGTGTGCCGGTGCAGACACCTCTATGCACAGTTTCTCTTCAATAGGTGCCACTGGAAAGATCACAAAGCTAACATTAGCCGCACCCCGCACACGCCAGAGCCCGGGAGGCAAGACAGGAGGAGCCCAAGTTTGAACCAGCCTGAGCAGCGTGGTGATTTGAGGGGACACCTCTAAATAAAACTTAAAAAACAAACAAGACAACACGGAGAATCTGCGAGGGGTGTCATTTGGCTCGAAGCCCTTTCGTTCCCTCACACTGGGCTTCCATTTTCCATCTCTTCTTACAAGGACGCTGAGCTCAGTTGTCCAGCCCCCCAGCGTCTTCCTCCCTCCCCTGCCATTAGCTCTGCAGCGACTTTTCCAATAACTGACCTGTATCCTTTCCTACGGAACTCAACTTCTGTTGGGAACCACCCTGTTTGAGAATTACAAGGTCAAAATTGACCAGGCCTTCCTACCTACAGACAGAGCTTTGACTTGACTTTTTTTTTTAATTGAAATCTTTATTGGTACATTACATATACACATCATTGTTACATTCCACAATGGGGACTTGTACCAGTACAAGACACAACTTATTTCTCATTTTTTCCCATAGCCCTACCCACCATTACCCCCCTATATACATAAAATTTGTTTCCTTTCTTTTTTTGTTATAATCTCATTATTTTTCCCCTTTCACCCTATTTCATTTTGAGTACTTTTTTTAAGGTTTTTTTTTTTTTTGAGACAGGGTCTCGCTTTGTGGTTCAGGCTGGCCCTAAGCTCAGCCTCAAACTCAGATCACAGCAATCCTCCTGCCTCTGCCTCCTGAGTGCTGGGATTACAGGCATGAGCCACCACGCCCGGCACTGTGGTATGTGGTTCTGGTTGCTGCTGGGGTGAGTCTCCACATCCATTATTGTTATGTGGTTACCGCGGATCGAACCCAGGTCCCTGCGCTTGCAAGACAGGCACTGGAACCACTGAGCTATATCCCTGGACCCTCATTTTGAGTACTTTTGTCTTCATCTCTGGTAACAACAGGGACTCAATGGTCCCACATGCTACGATGCTTCAGGACAGAACTACACCAGATCTCTCCCTTCTCAAGGACTATTGCTGACATCCACCTTGCCCTGAGGGATGCTCATCTACATAACTTCTCTAGGACTACGGTTGGTGTGCCCTTGTCT
>PVIR01002099.1:0-108335 GCA_004026965.1 Petromus typicus
TTCATTCTCCCTTGAGAATGCAGCAGCCACTCAAAGTCATCACTGGCTTGACCTGTTACATTACATATCCTCATGTGAGACTGGAGACTGTGCAAAACCTATGAACCCCCATGATACCACTGGCCTTAACACATTGAAAATTTGAGTAACAATCATTTTCAAAACCGGCATCTCTCATAGAACTTGCAGCCACCATCTTCAAGTTTCAGTTGAGAAAGTCTTATGAAACTATTGAAATAAAATCAATGTCATATTGCTTTGGGTAAAATATAATTCTTCAAGAAATTCTATAACTAAGAAATATATGCTTATACTAATAAAACACGACAGGATCAATGGGTAAAAAATAGACCATGAAATGAATGGTTCTGGAAAAACCAGCCAGTAGTTGGGTGGAAATAATTCCTAGGATTCTAAATAAGATATAAAATAAATTCAGATAGCTGAGATAATTAACAAAGAGAATCAGAAGATGTGGAGGGAACTATAAAACACTCTACTTAGGAATAAAGGAGACTTTCCTACTTCAAACCTAGATGATATAAAAGAAAAGAATGAATAAATAAAGATTTGGAATGGAAAAAGATATTATTAATTTCTAAAAGAAAGGTAATTGTTCTGAAACATATAAGGGAGATGACAGACAATGGATTAATTTGTAAAACACTCTCAATTGCTCTTACAAGTTAAATAGAACAAAACAATGTAAATGTACAAATGATGAGAGTAGATAATTCATAGATGAACAAAATCCAAATGAACAAATACATAGGAATGCGCTCATCACCACTAAGAGTCAAAGATATGCAGATTTAAGTGATAATTACATTAATTAAATGCTAGAGCTTTTCCAACAGGAAAGAATGTCATGATGCATGATTGGAACTGCAGAGATCCATGGCTTTTTTGAAAGGGGATACAATCACACCCAAATTCTCCTCCATAGTAATTTACTGCATGGAAAGGAAAGTAAAATTTATAAACAATAAAGGCACATGAGCAAGGGTGCATTATTAAGCCTTGTCCACTACAGCCAAGAGACCATATATCAAAAGAGGAATCACTATCAACTAGTGTTCTATATCATGCATTATTATGCAGTCAGGAAAAAATAAAGAACTAAATGATAATGAAAATTTTCTAAAATGTTTAAAAGCTTATGGAAGAAAGGCATGAAAAAAAGTAGTGTTTTTTATAAACATAAGATTTAAATAATCATCATTCAATAGTAACCAAGAGAAGAGGTGATGTTGGTATCAATATGTGGTATGTATAATAATGGAAAAAAAGAAGTTCATTTTTAAAATGCACCGTTACTAAAATTAATTATTTTAAAGGCTAAGATTAAATGTGCTGATATTATGAATACAAATGACTGTAGGAAATATGACAGATAAAATGAACATATCTGTGAGTTAAGCAATAAATTAATATTGAAATTGAGAAATAATTTAAAATATAGTAACTAAGGAATATTTAGACTGCATTCAAAGAAAAAAAGAAATTAATTGCAATACTGCAATAATATGCAAATAATACAATAATACAATAATATGCAAATAATGCAACAATACTGCAAAATAATGTATAAACAAAAAAATAATAATAGAGTTTATACTGGAAATAAATGGCATTGTAAAGCTCATTTACATTTTAAAAACTGCAGTAAATTTACAGAAAATTCTAAAAAGAAAAATAATTGTAGAGCAACTTCTTCACCAAAATTTAAAATTGGCATGAAGATATAGTTGTAAAAATATTTGAAAATAGTCCAGGACCAAAGGTAGATCGATGAAATGAAGAAAGAAACACAAATCTCCAGAAAGAAATGCAAATCCAGGTGGGAATGCAGTACAGAGAATACAGGGCACTGCACTCTGCCAAGGAAGTAACTTTAAGCACAACAAACCACTTTGAAACAACAGTGCACTCATCTGGAAATAATGGACTTGGGTGCAGCTTGGTCTGGAGTGATCTCAAGATGTCTGGGATATTTAACTGTATGAGATGAAACCAGAAAAGATAAAGAAAAATGTGAAAGTGCTTAAATTATGTCATAGTAAAAAATGATTTAAAATAGAACACAGAATGCATCAAAATGATTGAAAAATTTGAATTATGAAAATAAAACATTTTTGCAAAGCAAAGAGCAGTAGAAACGAAGTCCAAATGTAGATTATACACTGAGAGCGCATCTCAGGGGTGGAGAACTTGCCTCATGATCGTCAGGCCCCCAGGGTGACATTCAGCATGGCAGAAAAGCAAGAAAACTGCCCCTAAAAACATACAAGTGAGAAATGACAATATGAGAAATGTAAATTTTTAAAAAACACTTGAAAATCAGTAGATAAATGGAAGTTAAGAACAAGAACATGAAATTAACAGAAAACTGTAGAAATCCTATTCAAACAAATACTTAAATTTACTCATTTAAGAAGGTCAATTAAATAATTTTAAAGTTACTTAAATGTGATTTTGGTTACATAAGTCAGCATTAATTTACCAAAGTCAGGGCTCAGGAAACGGCGACTGCGGCACCCAGTCTGTGTCACCGAATCTGCGCCAGGGTTGGAGCTTACTCGCCTCCAGGCCCACGCCAGAAGAGTACCCAGGGACTGAGTTTAGCAGCAAGCGGCTCGGAAAAGGCGACTGTGCCACTGAATCTGCGCCGGTGTTGGAGCTTGTTGGCCTCCAGGCCCACACCGGAAGAGCGCCCAGGGACTGAGGTTAGCAGCGGGCGGCTCAGGAAACGGCGACTGTGCCACTGAACCTGCGCTGGGGTTGGAGCTTACTGGCCTCCAGGCCCACACCGGAAGAGCGCCCAGGGACTGAGTTTAGCAGTGGGCAGCTCGGGAAACGGTGACTGCAGCACCCAGTCTGCGTCACCGAATCTGCGCCGGGGTAAGAGCTTACTGACCTCCAGGCCTACGCCAGAAGAGTGCCCAGGGACTGAGTTTAGCAGCGAGCAGCTCAGGAAACAGAAACTGCGGCACCCAGTCTGCGTCACCGAATCTGCGCCGGGGTTGGAGCTTGCTGGCCTCCAGGCCCACACCTGAAGAGCGCCCAGGGACTGAGTTTAGCAGTGGGCGGCTCGGGAAATGGCAACTGTGCCATCGAATCTGCCCCGGGGTTGGAGCTTACTGGCCTCCAGGCCCACACCGGAAGAGCGCCCAGGGACTGAGATTAGTAGCGGGTGGCTCAGGAAATGGAGACTGCGGCACCCAGTCTGCGTCACTGAATCTGCGCCGGGGTTGGAGCTTACTGGCCTCCAGGCCTATGCCAGAAGAGCACTCAGGGACTGAGTTTAGCAGCGGGAGGCTCGGGAAACGGCGACTGTACCACCAAATTAGCACCGGGGTTGGAGCTTACTGGCCTCCAGGCCCACGCCGGAAGAGCGCCCAGGGACTGAGGTTAGCAGGTCAGAGTCTGACTTTCCCCATAGTAACTGTAGAAGCACATCCAATCAACTTGTATTGGTGAGTAGGTGGGCCTGTTGGAACAACAGCCCTACCATTGCAGCTGAACAGGGCCTACAGCCTACTGGCCTCCAGGCTGACAACACAAGTGAGCCCAGAGGCTCTGTACTGCTGAGCAGGTGGGCCCATTGCAACCTCAGGCAGTACCATTGTAGCAGTTCAGGAGCCACAGTCTCCCTGCCTCTAAAGCAGACAGGAGAAGGTGTTCTGACTGTACCGATTGAGTGCCTCATACGGTGTGCCACAACTAGGGGTTTTTCATTAGGTCCCAATACAGACTGCAAAGAACAACCCAGGAAACACTGCTATTTTAGGTTCCTAACTATTACGAGGAAAGTGACTTGCAACAAACAGCGCCAGAAAACAGGGCAGGTCAGAGATGAGGAAACACTCAAAGTCTCAGACACAAAGATCCTCACCTCCAAGTAACACAGGGCAAAGGGAAAAACTATACTATAAAGCCACCATGATAAAAACTGCATGGTACTGGCAAAGTAACAGACCCGAAGATCAATGGAGTAGACTAGAGGATCCAGAAACTACTCCAGATACACTGAGGCACCTCATCTTTGACAAAGGAGCCAAAAATCCTCAATGGAGGAAAGATAGCCTCTTTAACAAATGGTGCTGGAAAAACTGGGCTTTAACTTGCCAAAGACTAAAACTAGATCTAACTCTTTCACCGTGTACCAAGCTAAAATCAAAGTGGATAAGAGACCTAAATATTAAAACAGACACTCTAAACCTATTGCAAAACAGGTTAGGTAAAACTCTCAAAGACATTGGCTTAGGGAAAGACTTCATGAACAAAACTTCTATAGCACAAGAATTGGCTGAGGAAATCAACAAATGGGACCTCATTCTTTTAAAAAGCTTCTGCACACCAACAGTGCAAATAGGCAACCAGCAATGTGGGAAAAAATCTTTACTAGCTGTTCCTCAGATAAAGAGCTACTATCTAGAATATATAAAGAGCTCAAAAACATCAGCCCACCCAAATTTAATGACCCAATTCAAAAATGGGCATCTGAAATGAATAGATATTTTTCAGAGGAAGACGTAAGAGCAGCTAAGAAGCATATGAAGAAATGCTCAACATCATTGGTCATTCGAGAGATGCAGATGAAAACAACATTGAGATTTCCTCTCACTCCACATAGAATGGCTGCCATTTCAGAATCAGCCAACGGCAAATGTTGGAGAGGCTGCGGAGAAGAAGGAACCCTTCTCCACTGTTGGTGGGACTGTAGACTCGTACAACCCCGGTGGAGATCAGTTTGGGGAATTCTCAAAAAGCAGCATTGATGGTCCCATTTGGCCTGGCCATTGCCCTGCTAGGTATATACACACAAGAAATAAAAGACTCATATCACAGTGACATATGTGCACCCATGTTTATAGCAGCCCAATTTGTGATTGATACATCTTGGAAACAACCCAAGTATCCATCAACTGGAGACTGGATAAAAAAGCTGTGGTTCTTCTACAGAATGGAGTATTACTCTGCCATAAAAAATGATAAGTTTGAATCATTTCTACTTAAATGGACATACCTTGAGGATATCCTCATAAGTGAAATAAATAGGGCACAGATAGGTACATATCGTATCTTTTCTCTGCTATGAGAAAATAAAGATGTAAATGAGTCCTAGCATTGTATGTTATATATTGTGAAATAGAAAATGCTCAATGTTAAATAGGGAGAAGGGGGAAAAGGTTGAGATTGTAACAAAAACGTAAGGAAACAAATTTTATGTATATGGGGGGGGTGGTAGGGTGGGTAGGGCTATGGGAAAAAGTGAGAATTAAGTTGTGCCTTATACTGGTACAAATCCCCATATGGAGTGCAATCATGATGTGTATATTTAATGTACCAATAAAGATTAAAAAAAAGAAAGAAAAAAAATTTACCAAAGTCAATTCTATGATAATATGAGTTAACTTTTCTTAAAAATATTCTAGATAATTATTTTTAGAAATGTCTATTTCTCTTTTTGTGATTTCGTGATTTTCGGTGTTGACTTTGAAATCCCTTGCATTTTCTCAACATTCAGCTCATGTCAAGTACAGAGTTGGCAGGTCCGTTCTCTGCACAGATCTGTCCCTTCACCCTGATGATTGTCTCCATTGCTGAGCTGAAGGTTTCTAGCTTGATGATGAAATTGTAGTTCCCTATTTCTGCTTATGTACTGTGCTTTTGGAGTTTTGGCAACACCAAATTCTGTCCACTGCAGGGTCCTGGAGTATTTCCAGTACATTTTCTAGTAGTGGTTTTCAGCACAGGATTTTAATTCATTTGAGCAGATTTCTAGAGCTGTTGAGAGAGAGGTTAAATTCCACTGCTCTTTATGTGTACATCTCATTCTCTTAATATCATGTATTATAAAGTTGTTCTTTCTCCAGTGAGTGTTGTGAGCATCTTCATCAAAATCACTCGGCTAACTGCTAAATTCTAGTCTGTTCCATTGATTTATGTATCAATTTTTATGGCAACATCATACTATTTTGACTATGACAGATTTGCAGCACTTTTTGAATTCAGAGCGTAACACCGGCTTTGTTCCTTATTCTCAGGGTGGCTTTTGCTATGTAGGTCTTGTTTGTGTGATGCTCTTGTACAGTTTAGAGGCTTTTTCCCCTAGGTCTACAAAGAATGTCTTTGATATTTTGATGCTGATTGCATTGAATCTGTAAATTATTTTGTGAGGCATGAGTATTTTAATATGCTGACTCTTTCAATCCATGAACATGGAATATCTTTCCAATTATTCTCTTCAATCTCTTCCATTAATGTTTTATAGCTTGTTCATAGAGATCTTTCATTCACTTTCACAAATGTATTTCTAGGCTTTTTTTAAAACCAGAAGTCAAACTTGGGACCCTTCACCTTCATTTAACTCCTAGAACCACTGAGCTAAATTCCCACCCCCCAGTCCCAGGTATTTTTAAAGTAATGTTCATGGTATTGCTCTTATTTTTTAATTCAAGTGATTTCTTACTGTTACATAGCAACATTACTAATTTTGTGTGCTTATTTTGCATGCTACAACTGTACTGTTAGTTTATTAGGTCTAATAGTTTTTTGGTGGTGCCTTTGATCTTTCTATATGTAAAATCAAATCATGTGCTGTAATAATCTGAATGCTTTTCTAATTCTGATGCCTCTTGAAACTTTATCTTGCCTGCTTACTCTTTCTAGGTCTCTGCATTATACTGAATAAAAATGGTGAATGTGGGAATTCTTGTCTTAGTCCGGATCTTTGGAAGCTTTCAGGTTTTTCCCCTTTGTTACAATGTTAACTTTTAGCTTGTTATGTATGCCTTTTTGCATATGGCATATGTGCCATCTTCTTTCTATGTCTCACTTATTTGGTCTGTTTTTAGTATGACTGGATGCTGAATTGTATCGTACAATGTGGTCCTACCCTTTGTTTGGTCGATGTTGGTGTGTGTTTACTGATTTACATATGTGAAATCAACAGTAAATGTCCACGTATTTCCACAGACACGCTGTACAGTTGCTTAGTCACAGGATGCATTTAAGTACTTACATGTAAACTGGAAACCCTGTTTTGCCTGTAACTAGGGGAACAGAGTAAACAGCTGCTTAAGGTAGGAAGAGACTTCTGTAATATGCAAGGTTATAGTCTTAGAATATGTATGAGTGTGGTAGAATTTCAAAGTACACAATAAAAATTAGAAATAAAATCATACTTTAAAAAAAATCCTGTGGACTTAACTTACTTAGAAAACTTACAGGTGTTGTGGTGGAAAACAATGAATATTCACACTCTATGAAATCTGTATTTTTTGTATAGCATAACTTGTATACACACATCTAGCTATCTTGGCATCAAAAGTGTGTGTCTAAGTGCTGGCTAGAAGGACACCTACAGTTGGAGAAAATTTTCTTTCTCCCTCATGAAAAGCCATAAAATCCATGCAATCAGGGCAGGGTGACTTCAGCTCATCTTTCCAGGGCCCAGGAGAGACAAAGGCTGACCTAACGCACACCAGCAGGCCTTCTGGCTGCCCTATCTCTTGGTTGTGTTGGCATGTTGTATGCCACTGCCATGAGTTTCAAACCCTGGTAGATTTTCAGTGGAATTCAGCTGCAGAATTTGTAAGCTGTATGATATTTGGTAAGTTACAGAGACTTCCACAGTTACTTCTCATGAAGATTAAGGAACACACTGAAGGGCAGGAGATTTAGCTCAGTGGTTCCAATGCCTGCCTTACAAGACAAATTCCAGAGTTCAGTCCCTGGTAACCTCATGTATGCAGGGCATGGTGAGTCACACCTGCCAGCAATCAGCATCACATACCACAGTGTCGAGCACAGTGGCTCTGGCCTGCAATCTAAGCAGTCGGGAGGCAGAGGCAGGAGGATTGCTGTGAGTTTGTGACTCGCCTGGGCTACATAGTGATCTCAGGGCCAGACTGAACTGCAAAGTGAGACCCTGGCTCAAACGAAGCAAAACAAAACAAAACAAAACAAAACAAACCACCGAAGAAGATTTAAAGTAATATCTGTCATTCATATTTAGTTAACAGTTCATACTGTCCCTGTGATAATTGTTATCGATATATTTGCTCTTGTCAGTGTTAGTGATTTACTGGTTCTCTTCTATAACCTAAACTTCAGCGAAAATTTCAATTATTAACCACATTTAAAGCAGCCTTCATGAAGTCATATATGAGGGCACTATTAAATAAGAATTTAATGTGCTTCTGAAAAATAACACTGAGTGAGTGGAAACTGAATTACTGAGGAAGAAGAATAAATGCTTTGTATTGTTACCGAGTGGAGAGTTCACTTGCTTGAGGTTTTGTGAGTGCCTTCAGCTCTGAGGGTATTGATGACTAATAACGTGTGTACCCTGCTTTAATCTTACGGGTAAGTTAATGGGAAAAAAATCCCCATTGTGGCCAAATAATTTGTTTTCTTATCTTAGCCACTGAGAGGATTTACCACTTCCTGAGTACATTTGACAGTAAATCCCTTGAGGGTAGGTGTAATGTATCAATGAGCAATACGTAAATCTTGCTATTTAGTAAGTGTATTTAATATATAATGACTAAACTTATGGTAAAATGAAACTGCTGGTGTGAAAATCAGCATTGCGCATCTCAGTTTGTTTTTCACTGACTTTCTGGGAGTCCCCCACGTCAAGTGCCTTATCAACTCCACGATCCAATAAGCATCAGTACATTGTACATGGTGTCTAATCCCCCAGGATGGGTCCCCGCAGGGTTTGAGAGGGCCGGAGGAGGAGCCCCACAGCCTGTGAAGCTGGTTAAACCTCTGGGAAAGTCTTTCTGACAAATTCTTTGCTCTTGGCTCTGTGGAAGAGGCGAAAGTTTCTCTCAGTGCTCTGTTCTGTATTTTTGCATATTATTTGACACGTTCTCCAAGCTTATAATTCCGGGTCCATTAATTTTAGTTGATTATTTGCTCCCCACCCTAGAGGCGTAGATCCAGGATGCAGCTTCTCCTGGCAGTCAGTCCTGACTTCTCCTCCAAATCAGTTTCACTGTGACTCCTTGGGACTGAGCATCCTGTCTGGCAACAAACAGGTACCCACAGGTACCCACGGGTATTTTTAATGCTTCAGTGACCAGAAATGTTATTTTCTCAGCTAACTGATGGTTTCTGAAACAGCTGGACAAATGAATATGAGTGTCCACAGTGCTCTGGCCCCTGACAGCTGCGAGGTTGCAGCTGCTAGCAGGACACCCCTCGGAGAAGCTAAGGACAAACCCAGAGGCAGATGTGACTGGGCCTTATTCACTCCTGCTCACTGATCCACCAGCAAAGAAAGGGGTTTCTGACTCTTCTAGCCACCAAGCTTCCACTTGTCCAGCAGGCTCTTTGTAACCCTGGTCTTCAGTGACTTTGGCAGGTGGTGTCCAGGTCTCACAGTGGACGACCATTGCTGTCAGTCTTTGCTTCAAGTCCCATAGATTAAAATCTTTGATTCACTCAAATCTTTAAGAACAAAATAATCTTTCCTGGAGATTTTCTCTGATCTCTCTCTCTTTTTTTTTTTTTAGAAGATTTAACATACTGCATCTGAATAACCTAGTTCTATCAATCGACATATGAGGAATTAAATATTCTAATTAAGTGAAATATAAAACCAATTAAGAAAATGATGAAAGGACTTCAGAGTGGTCTCTTCCCACTCTCGTCTTCAGACAGGAGGTGACAGAGGTCAAGACAGTGACGTGGCTGGAGTTCTAGAATAAGTTTGTGGGGAAGTGATGAAGACTCTCATTCCTGCGGCCTCGCCCGGAAGAGCGGCTCTTCGACCCGCATCTTCCCTTGGACAGGAAACAGTGGTGGAGGCCTCCGCAGCACAACAGCGAGCTCATTATTTCCTAAATTTCTAACTCGCCATCGGCTTCCAAACTGAAAGGAAAGCAAGCGTTCGCTCTTCAGTTAGGCGCGCAAACACCTTGTCAGAACTATGAGCGTCTGTGGGCGAAATCTAGGAAGCTGGGACCGAAGCAGCGATGTCTCGCCGTTCCCCTGTTGAGTATCCGGGGACAGGCTGGTGCCCAAGGGGAATAGCCTCTCGCAGCCCCTCCCTTTCACGCACTGTGTAGGATTTAGCTGGTAACAGTTATTTTGTTTGTTTCCCAAGGGCTTCGCATGTGAAAGTGGAATAAAAACACATTCTACCCAGTGCGGAACCTTAAATGTAACCAGATCACTCCGGACAGCAGCTCTGACTGCCCAGCACATCCTACCGGAGCTCCTCCGCACACGCTCTCCTCTCCGGCCGCTCTTTCGTCATAAAGTCACAGGGCGAAACAAGGGGACAGATGGCAGTGCGAGAAGATGTTTCCCTGATTGACTGCCTGGCCCTTTAGTGTGGGAGAAACGACAGAGCCGCCACAGCTCTGTAACCTTCACTTGCTGGCCAGTTTGTAGTAAACGACATTCTCCAGTTTTTGAGATAATCGAATGTTACAAAATAGGAGGAAAGCTGAATGACAAGGCATTTATACAATACACTGAATTGTAAGTAGAAATATCGAAGTAATGAGCATAGCAAACACATTAAATGTAGTCTATATTATATAGCAGGTAGTGTGCTAAAAATGAGCTGAAGATATTTAGAACTCTGGGAGAAAAGCCTCTGGAATTTCACCAAAAACTAACAAACAAACAAATAAATAAACACCTACTGAAAAAGAGGTGTGCCAAAATGCAAACAATTATCAAATCATATTAACCTCTAAATTTTTATATATTTCTAATTTCATACCTTCTAAATTAGCTGAAACACTTCTTAACTGTTCTCAAAACTGAGTTAGTTATATGAGTTGGCTCAGTTTCCATTAGCTTTTGAATGCCACGGGAGATATTCATAACCAAATTTGGACAACCATTGTGTTTAATTCTCACTTCTTTTATACTGTATCAGTGCCCACATCAGCACTTGCCTTGTGCTTATTCAGAAAAAAAAAATGTACATTTCCAGGAGCAACCAGAAGAATTTCTTACACTCCTCTCTCATTTAAAATTACCCTTCAGCTTCACTGTGGAAATTCCCAACATTTACATTATTATCAAATGAATTATTTGGTAATTTCTTTTGGAAAAAAATAGCTCTTCTATTTGTTAGAAGATATCACTTTCCAAAATGTGAATTCTGTAGTTCTCAGTATGAATGGTGTTTTCTCTACAGCACAAATAGCGAGCTCTGGAGGTGTCTGTGGCTGGCATGGGGCCTCCTGGTGTCCGGTGGGGGAGAAATCAGAGATGCTGCCAGTCATGGGACAGTGTGCACAGCAATCCTTTGGTTAACCCAGCCAAGCACTATCTGATACCTCTGAAAATGGCTTGGAATAGAGCTTAAACTCATATAATGTCAGCACATGAGTCAGGTTCTGGATTAAACACAGCGAAAAGCCTGAGATGCAGAATCTAGGGCAGAAACAAGATACAGAAAAGCAAATCACTGGCAAAACCTGGGTGTTTCTTTCCACATACTGAAAATGTGACTCAGCGAGTATTAGCAAAATCTCATTTCTGCATCTGCAAAATCAAAATAAATGGAGATTTCGTTTGATGAAGTTATTTAATTAAATAAGCATCTATGAAGATTGTGCAACAGCCACAGCTTCAGTTAGTGACATTGCAAGGAAAAGAGACAATAATGACAATACTGATTGTAAAAATCAAAAGGGAGGCGGTGGTGATGACAGTTATGGGCCCTTTTCTCACCTACACCCATTCTGGAAAACCTAACCTCCAGGGTGATAGTATTGAAGGTAGGCCTTTGTGGAATTAGCCATATTTAGCTGCAGTCAAGAAGGAGATATGTGACAGGGTGAGGGTCCTTACAGCATAGAGCCTTTTCACATCACACTGCTTGCAGGAAGTGTCCCCCAGGCTCCACAACTGTCAGCACTCTGATGCTGAGCTACTAGCCAGTCTAGTCTACTTGAGATTCTAACATAGACTGTACACCATTAATGCAAAACCAACATGATAATCTTGCTCAGTCCTCAAACAGTGAACTCGTTCTATTCCCTCATATGGCTGTCAGACATAAAAAGAATTAAGTCATCATTTCATTCCCTAAGAAGTGCTCAGCAAGAGCAAGTGCGACTGTGGACAGAGAAAGGCTATGAACAGACATCAGAGAGTAGACAGTTTGTGAATCTAAGATTTAGACTTTGTACTTCTACCAGGAAAACATTCTGATAAACAGTGCTAAGGTGAATGTCCTTCTGCTAAGTGGAGACAGAAAACCAAGCTTGAGCAGAGTCTTACCAACAGGCAGAGTTAAAATGAAATGGGAAAGTCAATAGTCCATTCAACTGCTCTGAACTTAAGATGTCACTGGACTCGTAACCTGGCTTCCCAGGTACAGACATTTGAGAACCTTCAGGTTGCTGAAGAGCCCTGGTGTCTGCCTCGTGCATCGTGTCTCTTTGGTCTCCTCCAATACCCTCTTGGCATTTTTATTATTCTGTAGATTCCAATGTGAAGCTCAGTGAGCTTATCACTGAATGATGACCCTTGGGAGGGTTTCAAGAGAAATCGTAGATCCGACTCAGCTCTCCCAGCTGTCACCATGCTTCCTTTCAGCATCCCATCACCAGTTACACCTCCCACGTGAAAGCTCTTGTAACTTTGCTAACAGTTCTTCTTGTGTGTTACTGCTGCAGTGTCTGGGCCCTTTCACCAAACAACACAGCCTGTTTTCTATAAAACAGATGTTTACATTGCGAACCTTGCTCTTCAGTCGTATTGTTTACCTCTCAGAACTGCTCATTTACTCCTTTCTGTTTATATACTTCTCCTATTTTCAAAGCACAGTACAAGTCCCGCTACTCTTTCTCACCCTGGGTAGTCTTATGTATTCTGATTGATCCACTCTTGTTAAATATATGTCTTTATCGTTGGCCATTGATTCAAATTCCACTTGTGAGACTTCCTACTTTATGATTATTGCAGAGCTTTACAGCCCTCCTTTAAGTATATTACATAGAGATATTTAGTGTTTGTTAATCAGTATCAGGAAAGCTGTGTTAATGATAGTACCAAATAGTCAGGACCAAGTACACGCTCTATTTATACTTTTTAATGTCAGAAAAGCCATGTAAGGGCCGGGGAGTTAGCTCAGTGGTCCCGGCACCTGTCTTGCAAGCGCAAGGGCCTGGGGTCAATTCCCAGGTAACCACATAACAATACTGGGTGTGGAGACCCACACCCAGCAGCAACCAGTACCACATACCACAGTGCCGGGCGTGGTGGCTCACGCCTGTCATCCCAGCACTCGGGAGGCAGAGGCAGGAGGATCGTAATGTGAGTTGGAGGCTGAGCTCAGGGACAGCCTGAACCACAAAGTGAGACCCTGTCTCAAAAAACCTAAAAAAAAAAAAAAAAAAAAAAAAAAAAAAAAAAAAAAAAAAAAAAAGAAAAAAAAAAAAGAAAAGAAAAGCCATGTAAAACAGCATTTTTCCTCAAAGGATTAATATAAATGACTTTAAATATAGAATACTATCCCACATAAGGATTCCTCGATAGCATTTACTGACTAAAATCCTTCACTGCAAGGAAATATTTGGGCAAACCTCAGTCTTACTGGAATAAAGCTTTGGAAAACTCTAACACATCAGAAACCATAAGGAAAGTGCTAAAAGCAATAGTCGCTTTGCTTAATGGAGCAAGTGGAGTGTGTTTGACATTGCTCTTAGTCGTAGTCAGTAAAACAATTTCCAGTAAGACTTAAGAAGGGAAATTAATCCCATAATACCAGTGCGCATGCAGGCCCAGCCTCCACAATTGCAGTGTGGTAGCCTGGAGAGCAGAGGCTTTCATTTGTGCTTTAAAAGGTATTTCATGAGTAAATTGCACACAGATGGGGTGAGTTATCTCTTAATGAATTTTATTATTCAGCAAGAATTTTGAAAATGCTATGTTAAGTGAGCCCTATCAAACATAAAATTGTCAAATAATAGCATTAGTCTAAATACTACCAAAATCAATCATTCCATAAAAACGTAGGAAGCACTTACCACTTTGTAGCAGGCACTTTGATGCTATCCTCTAAATTTATCAAACAATAAATTGAATTAGTAATTTTCCTTGAAGAAATCACAGAACTATGCAATAAGGCAGCGGATAAACATTTTAATGCTGGCATTATGCAAAACGCTGTGCTGTATGTGTACAAAGCTCTTTCTAGGTTGCTCAGGGAACGCACCAGCCTCCATTTCCCAACGTGCCTTGCAGTGGGAGCAGGGGACCGAGATTTGGCCTGTGGGATTCGGGAAGGATTCCATTTGCACTTCAAGCCTGGCCAACAGAACACATCAGCAGGTAATAGCTCCTCTCATTTTCTCACCTGCCTGAGACCTGGAGAGGACTCTGAAAAACTTTTCAATGGTCCAACCCCAGGACAGGAGTCGACATCTCAGAACTGCTCTCCACACCATCTTCCAGGTATGCATGCTGAGTACTCACCAGAATGAACGAATGTCTGCTTCCTAAAGCTGCGGGAGTTTTCATGAGCAGTTCGTCAATTCTAACTAGTGCTCACTGTGTGCAGAGAAGGTGCACCCCAGTATCAAGGGTCCTGGGGAGGAGAGGAAGGGTTCACTTTCTCCTGAGCCACACTCTGAAAGTGACCAAAGTCAAAAGACAGCCCTCTCCCTCTACTAAAAGTTGTTCCTGAAACATGGGGTGCTTCACATTTTTTTCTTTCTAGATCTGAACTATTCATAATAAAGAATTTCCTCCTAAAACCTGGGTAACCAGACACATGTCCTAGTAAGACACTGACATTAAAAGCAGAGTTGGTGAAATCATATTTGTAAGATGGAGGGTGCTTTCCAGCAAATTTTTCAGTGACTTAAAATAATTTCTTGTGCTAAGGACAGAGCCCCTCGACACCCACATCAATTATTGTCTTATTAGCCTAATTGTATTGTTCTCAGGTTTTTGCCATCACAGTTAACTGTTCCAGAAATATTTTCCAGGAAAGTAACATGTATCCACCTTTTTTCTTCTTAGAAAGATATATGTCACTTGCTGGGGGACCACCTGAGTCCAGTATGCCCTTATCTTAGGCATTTCTACAAAACCCTATTTCCAAATAAGTTTATATTCACAAGGTGTGGGTAGACTTGCATTTAGAAGGCAGAGGTTGGACGAGGGGCACTGCATACTCCACTTAGGAAATATAGTTTGACTGAATTTCCTATCCCACACATGAGCATAACCCACATGACTTTTGCTATGGGTAGAACCTACCATTTTTTTCCAATTAGCATTCAATAGTGAATGGCTGGGATTTTAGCCTCTCCAGAAGACAACTACTGCAGAAGGCATGCAGACCACACGGGCAGACTATTGCAAGTGTGTGTGTGTGTGTGTGTGTGTGTGTGTGTGTGTGTGTGTGTCTTCTGGGATAAGAACAACATCCTTAGAAGATCCAGACTACATTTACAAGTGATGCAGAGAAAGGTGACCCACCAAGAGCTAAGAAAACATTGACCTTCTAGGGGAATCTTTACCAGGTGCCCAGTTCTAAGAGCAAGAAGTGTAAAAAGCCCAAGGGACACTCACAGAGTAGATACCCTCCCTTCAATTCTCTCTTAGAGAGAACAGTACTGGAAGAAAAAAGTGTGGTTGCTCCAGAGTGGACAGAAATTCTTCAGAGTCACAGCATTCCTAGATAAGTCCATCATACCAGCCACTCCAGAGAGTGAGCTTTTCACCAACTGAAGACAGAGTAATTACCACCACATAGTACAATCTTCACTGCAAGCATTTCTATATTTCTATAACTTTACCTTTCTTTAACTTTAGCCAGTTGAGGAGTGCAATTGGCTGTTGAACTTCTGAAGTTAGTTTGCAGTTCAGGTGCCTACCAATTCACCGGAGAGACTGGAACAACAACACTGTATGACAAAACCCAGAAGCCTTGCTGAGTAATCCCTGCAAATAAACCCTCTCCGGCACTGGGATTAACATATCCTTTCATTCCACAAAACAGCATTTCTGTTTAAATATCCAAGGAAAAAATCTACTGATGATTAAAGTAGGCTTATCACAATTAATGATATTCAAATTCATTTCAAATATGCCATTTCCTTTTGAATTTAATCTAAATCATATCGTTTTATCCAGGATTTTGAAATCTAAATTATTTAGTGTATTTTTTTCTGAAAATACTTATGCAGAATTTTATTTATTTAAAATATTTTGTTTGTGTCATTACACCTTTGGAGTAGGTTCTACGTACACCCAAGCCTGCATGTAAATGTAGTTTTTGTGGGTAATAGAGAAATTGTAATATCTTAGATTTAAGTCTCTTTTTGGTACATTCATTTGAAACTCTTCAGCTAAAAGGAAAATAAAAAGATGTAAAAATATATGTGAGAATATCCATATTTAATCAACATGATTCAGACAGCAAAAATGTTTGAAATTTTAAGTACCTGGGAGAACGCATCACCTGGTCTAGCTGCCCAGGTGGTGGTTGTGCAGGTGAGCTCGGAAGGAAGGTCCCCTGACTTCAGATCACATACCTGTGGTGCAAGTTTAGGTAAAGGACAGAACTCTGGTGTCCCCTCACTGCGTGGGAATGTCCTGGACGAGACTGTGTGAAAGGGACCAGGTGAAGCACAGTAAGTGTCCCCCAAATGAGGTCCATATCAAGGTTCACCCCGAGGCGATCCCAGAGAGAAACAAGTGTTGCTGTCTTCTAGTGTCTGCAGCCTGTAGAAGGGATTGGAAGGAAAGATCTGCTGTGGTGGTATACCAAAAGACAGAGAGACAGAAACAGCCAAGGCTGCACTGTAAATGGGGAGGGGTGTCCTTGAGAGACACTGGGTGAGAGGAAAGCATCCAAGGTAAAGGTGTGGGGGGGAAGACAGGGCAGCCATCCACTGGCTAGATGGAAGCTGTTTCTTCCTGAACTCACACTAAAAATAGTTGAAGATGAAAGTAACAGAAGCAGATATAGGTGAAACCCACTCTAATGGGCTTTGTTCTTAAAGAGTTGACATATGAAAGAGAAATGCAGCGATATTAGTCTTGCAATGGAGTGTTGAGGCTGCGGGTGTATAGTCAACTCCCATAGAAAGGACAAAAGTCATCTGTGTCACCATTTGGCATATCTTCCTCAAAGTTACCTTTACAGACTTAAACCTGACTACAACATTAAAAGAAATATTGCTGCATAACACCTACAGAGTTCAGGATTCATATATTTATTCATTCCATGGCTCTTTTGTGTGCTGAACATTTATGCTCTGGTATGAGGAAGATGAAGACAAATACAGTATCTGCTCTACACAGCAAAAAGCAATGAGTCTGAAAGAGCTCCGGTTTCAAGATGCTCACACTCCAGTGAAAGGGATTAGCTGTCACTCACTATAGTTAACAAGTATGGCTGTCCAGGAAATCACAACAAAACCCAAGGACTATCAACATTCAGAAGTAGAAGGACTATCAACATTCAGAAGACCAGGAGGAAGGGAAGGGAGGGTACTTGGACTTGGCTCTGAAGGATATTTGAACACGGTAGATGGAGTATTTCAGACACAGAAGATCTGAGCGAAGGGCAGAAACCGCTGCACAACAGTTTATTCTGGTTAGAGCAAAGCTTTGCAAAAACACATTTCAGGAAATGCAACATTTCCCTGAGGAAGTTAAGAATGCATGTGAAAAAGGAAATCTGGAAAACACCAGGTGAACCAAAACGGATCGTTTCATTATTAAAGCATTTCTCGGAGCTTTTGTCATGATAATTTGCTTTATAAATGTTGAAGACAGTAAGTATACACTCATTAATAAATTTGTTTTACTATGAAATTTCCCTCCCTCCTAGAGTATTTTAAAGGATGAATATTCAGTGAATATATATTGTAATAGTCTTGGTCACAGCACAAAAATAGAGAATGCTTAGCAGATCTGACAGCAGAGGCCCCAGCAAGACAGGCTAATAAATTCACTGCTTCCGTAGGATTCAAAGAATCTGTCAGCAAGGGGAGTGGTGTTTGCTTGTGTAAACCGATTCTAGTGTGCATTCTCAGCTCAGCCTTGAGTGATTAGAAGTCATTCCTATTGGAAAGCTCTCTAGCCAGAGGAAAGCTGAGAGGAATTTGCCAATATGCCCCTTGTGATAGTCAAATGTTGACCAGCCAGCAATGTCAGTGTGGGTGGAACAAACATGTGTCTTGGGCAGAATAAAGAGGAGGCGGAGCCGATAGACCACAGTGAACAGAGATTCTTCATTATGCCTCCAACTGTTTTATTTCTATGTTTAAATCAAATTGGATTAAGCAAACAAATAAATAGGATATAGTATATGGGGAGGACTTTCCAGGGTAGTACTGAAAATGTGCTTCATAGAACTCTAACTTATTAGTATTTATCTCCTATACTGCTGATTTGTAAATAAAGTAAAACAAATTGGTGTCAGCCTTTGGCAGCTTTAGAAATCAGGAAACCTGGAGATTGAAGTCAGACATCTTTAGTCTTCACGGATGTTTTAAGATTAAGAGACCAAATATCCGCAGCGAAGCTCAAGCTCCTTAAAACAAAGATGTAACATGCTTAGCTCAGATTTCAAAAACCTTGGAAAATTAAATTGATTTAAAGAGGAATTTTCTCCCCAGGAGGATCTAATTACGCAGCATCTACTTTCCTTGCTCTTACAGTCCATGAGTCACCAGGAAATAACACAAAGTCACACAAGAACACAGAGTCCTCCCGGGACCTGGAAACAAATGGATGAGGAGCCACACAGCTGATCCTGCCCAGAGGACAAGAGACACAGGACCCGGCAGAGCGCGAATCAGGTGATGAGGTCGGGCGTGAGTCCTGGACCGTGGAGCGTGCACATGCCGCTGCGGGTGATTTATGGGCCGGAGAGGGGAGCTCATTAATCCTCACATCTTCGTCATCTGGAATGCTGCTATCGTGTGAGTGGTGCTCACAAACACACGATTGATGAGTCTACAAACAGCTGTTGACTTTCCACCTGTGCGCTGAGTGCCTACTGTGTGTCGACTCCCATGGAGCCTCCAGGAACTAACTGTAAGGTCAACAAGAGCCTTCTGACTCTTTGCAAGATAATCAAAACTCTAACTGTTAAGTCCAATGTAGGCACATCCACAGGAGCCTGTGTGGGCCTATGAGAGCAAGACTCTACCTTTGGCCCTCCAAAGATGTAGCTTTTAATCATGTTAACAGGGATGAGACAAACTAGCAGGCATGGCTGGGGGATACTGGGAGGAAAGACGGGCCAAGAGGAAGCGATTATTTATTGGAGGGGACGCAAGGAGTCTGAGTATTCTGTTGGTTTTGTGATACAAAGTTCTAAAACTTCTTGTCAGGTTATGGGATATGAAATTTTACCCTGAGGCATATAAAAAGATATTAAAGTATTGGAAACAATGCGAAGAAAATATAAACAAAGATAATAGTCGTTCATTTATCTGGATCCATGCAAAAACCACTGCCCTTCCTCCCAGCCATTGGTTGTGGGAATGACTTTCATTCCCTCACGCACAATGTTAATGCTGCTTTATTTCCAGCTCTATTGCCCTCAGAACCTGAGAGACTAGGAGAGTGCAAATACTGCATCTTTTCTTTCACTATTTTATGGCAATTACTTTGAACAAAAGAATCTCCTAAAATTTCCCAACTCAAAGGAAATAAACACATATTTTGTTTTGTACCCAGAAGGCACACCTAGGCAAATCTATTAAGCAACTCTTGCCAATAGGATTCTGTTTCTATATGATATGACCCTCAATTTTTAGAATTCTCTTTTATTTTTAAATTTCCCAGGTATGTTTGCAGTGTCTTTCAATATATCATTCTTTTGTTTAATTAGCCAGAGTTGCTATTGCTTGCTTGCTTTCAAAAGAAGTTGACTTAATATAAACAACTAGTTTGGAAGTAGTGGGAAGAATTACTTTAAGGAACAAAAACTTGAAGATATAAAAGTCAGTTTGAGAAAAACAATAAACCTGAGTCACAGGCAAGAAACTGGCTGCACCTTGAGACCGCAATGCTAAGTCAAGTCAGTCAGACAAGTGAGCTGAGGTATCATATAGTTTCCCTCAGATGGGAAACCCAGCATGAACATGCAGTAAAATAAAATATAGATGAAAAGAAATAAGGATAGAGAGTGCTCTTGAATGAGAAAAGGAACCAAAAATGAGGAGAGGGCTGAAGAAAGGTAGGAGTAAAGGATAAAAAAGGGGTCACTGTGTGCTCTGTACACATAGCAACGACACACGGGGAAGAAAAACACTCAGGCTGTGAACATGCGCATGAGAGACGGTCCAGAGATGGGGAGAACAGGGTAGGAGGGAAGGAAAGGAAAAGGGAGAAAAGGAAT
The DNA here is from genome assembly GCA_004026965.1 of Petromus typicus. NCBI lineage: Eukaryota > Metazoa > Chordata > Mammalia > Rodentia > Petromuridae > Petromus > Petromus typicus. Next base: position 20,360 of record PVIR01002099.1, read on the forward strand.
CAGGATATGTTACGTACAAGAATCAACTTCCCTAGGGTGGGTGGGGCTATGGGAAAAAATGAGAATTAAGTTGTGTCTTATACTGGTACAAATCCCCATTATGGAGTGCAATCATGATGTGTATATTTAATGTACCAATAAAGATAATTAAAAAAAAAAGAATCAACTTCCCACAAGGAACGTAACACCATGGACTACGTACATGTACTAAGAAAACAGAAAGTTTGAACTAGCAAAAACTTCACACTGCAATATAGAAACAAGACAAGAGGAAACTAAAATAGTCTAGAAACTCAAATGTTTGAGTACAAAAGGATTCAAATGCAATGCACTGATGAGCAGAAAGGACTTTGATGTTTGTCAGATTTGGGAGTTGGGGAAACAGAAGATTCAAGTGAGGGGGTCCCAGTGTGGGCAATGGGCTTCAACAGAAACTTGTAAGGAATGTTGATATTGACCATCACTTACAAGGATTCTAGAGCCCAGAGAGATCCTGGAAAGACCCCAAGATCTCACTGTATAAATAGGCAAAAAGTCAAGTAAACAGAAGTATCATCAAGTTTAGCACTTGCAACAAAAACAAGACACAGCAATGCACAGGCATAAACCAGTTGTAAGAGTCAGTCAAGGGAGGCCAAGAAAGAGCAACTGTGGAGGTGAGTGGGAGAAGCCAAAAAGAAAGTTTAGTCTAAAATAAACTAAAAAGAAAGATAGTTTAGATAAGAAGAGATGATCCAGAGGATTAAATATTGTCTAGACTTAAAGAGTCCAACGTTCTTCCTGAATTTCCACAGGCCAATGAATACTGTTAACTACTAATACACTAACCAGCCTCCAAGTTACTGAGTTTAAATAACAGTGGTTGATTATTGCTCTTGTGCAGACTGTGGGAAAATCAACTGCCTAGTCTTAACTCAACCTGAGCCATTCAGATATTTTCTGTAGTTCTTCACTTCCTCCTGGGACCATTCTTTTCTTGGCAATCTGCAGGGGCAAGAGAATAAGAAAACCCTCCTGCTGGAGCATTTTGGACAATCATGCCAAGTAACACTGCCTTAGGCAGAGCAGGCTATGTGGTTAAATCAAAGTCAAATGGAGGCAGGGCAGACAGTGCACCCCTGTAACCATTGCATCACGGGAAGCTGAAGCAGGAAGGTTACAAGTTCAAGATCCACTTGAGCAACTTAGACTGTCTCAAAATAAGAAATAAAAAGTGCTAGAGTATAGAAGCACCCTGGATTTGATGTCCAGTGACTCAGTGAAGCAGAAAAGTGCCAAAGGGAAGGAAATCTATCAGCCTAGTTACTGACAAGAACTACAAAGTCAGAGTGAGCCCAGAGTAGAGGAGGGTATCAAGACTAACAAAGCCAACTGTCAGCCTCTTCCCAGCTGTAACTGTGCATATCACCTCCCCATACAAAGCATGCTAAACTTTATCCCAGAACTCTGTAATCTTCATTCATTATGCATTAAACCCTATCAGGAATTTGCCATCTGATATATTAAGTCGAAGTGTGGCACTCTTTCACCAACAATACAATCTATTTTTTATAACAGACATGTTTACATTGCAAACTTTGCTCTTTGATCATGTTGTCTGCTTCTCAGTATTTCTTGTTTGCTCTTTTTTCCTATTTTCAAGATACTATCAGAAATCACTTATCAACCCCCATAAGTGTTGAAATGGTAGCAGTATAAGAGATATCTACTTTAGAGACTAGCTTTTAGACTATTGTAATTCTAAAATCAAAACTGCCAAAATAATGTGTGCTCGCTTATTTTTGTTGCAGGAAGTATTTATTTATTAGGGAGATATTTCCACGGTGCTGACACTTCCCTCCCCGACCTGTAACTACTTTTAAGGACAGAACTAGGAGATCTACTGTCTCTTACAGCTCAGTACCTGCTGCTTTCAGAAAGTGGGAGGTCCAGTTCTGACTTGCACTTTGTACAGAATCAGCACCTTCACTTCTACAATGGTACTGATGACATTGTCATGGTATGATTACATTCTTGAGTCAGCTTATTCATGCACTGGTTCTCCCTACACAGCTCAGATACATCAAACATAAGTTTCCACGATGAAAGGAAGATTTTTGTCTGTGCTGTCCAATAAAGAATTCAAAACCACACATGGAACAAAGAACTTGAATACAGTTAACAGAGCTGAGAAACCAGATTTTAAATGGTAATTACTATGAATGGTTAGTGGCCAACCATGTATATAAATAAAACCAAAAGTTGATTATGGTATTTAGGTCCTGACCTTCCTAGATTTCCTTTTGTCCAAAGAAATGTACTGTTTTCTAACACTGATTAAGCAAAAGTCCTTATCAAAGGGCTCTGTGGCCACATTACTTGTCTGGCTTTATTCTGTATCCAACACTCCAAGACCTAGAGGATAAACGCTAGTCTTAGTCTTCACCCTAGTACTCATCTAAACTAAATCTTGTCTTACTGTCTAGAAAGGATGGAGGTGAGAATCTCCTAATCTCTAATATCTCCTATCAGCAACAGAATCTTTAAGGAAAGAGATTACGGACAAGTTGTGGCTATAAGATGCTAAGTATCAGTCTGATCTGGTGGCTCATACCTATAATTCCAGCACTTGGGAGGCTGAGGAAGGAAGATTATTGCAAGTTCAAGACCAGCCTGGGGTACATGGTGAGTTCAAGTCCAACCTGAACTGCAAAACAAGAACCTGTCTGTAGTACATATGTGTCCATGTGTGCATATATACAATATTTGAAAGCTTGTTTCTTTGCAGACAGTAAAGCAGTGAAAGTGAAGACGACTCACACTGCACTGCATGGCTATTGTTTTATTCTTCAACCTGACTAACAGAGTCCCACTGCTATCTCTTGCAAATATAAATGCAAGTATCTAACTGTCTATTGGACTTAGGTTTTGGAGTAACACTAAGCTTACTCTAATGGTGTGCCTACTTGCCTACATTTTTAAAGCTGCTCTTAGCATTGGAACATGCTACTCTTTAAAGGTTGGCATATTAGTGGGATGCCCAGTTCATGAGGAATTTGATGAAAGTGAAGTAATTCAGATTTGGTGGCTAACTGTGGGTTTCATGAGTGTCTAGTTTTGTGTCAAGAGTTATTCTTGGACTCTACTTTGTAAAGAAATATTCCTGAAACACATCATTGATTTGTACTTATCAGTGATTTCAATAAAACCATTAAAATTATATTCACACAATCACTAGGCAACAATGAATTGAGTAGGATTGCCTCTAACTCAGTAAAACAAAAAGACAATTCACATTAATTCTTGACTGACTTGAGAAATAGTTCATCAGAGAAAGGATTCACAAGAAACAATAGCTGGCTTTTTCACTGAAGAGTTTGAGACTATGAGAGAAAGTAAAAGCAAACTCTTGTTGAACACAAATATAAGATTAAAGACAAAGATATTGAGGAGGGCACCAAGTGGATGGAGACCAGGGCTGATGGGCTGCTTTTTCTTCTTAATTATTAATTGGTCATAATGGACAGTTAATGATAATGAGTAATAATATTGATGAAATGCATACAAGAGAGGAACTGCAAGAAGAGAGCTGATTCGGGGCCTCGCACAGATGAGAGATGAAGTTGGCAGACTACCATCAAATGGTGTTCCGAGCGGATGTTGACACTTGCTGTAATTTATACTGTAGCTGCCTATTTAGCTGGAGAATGAGGTTTTGAAGCAAAGTGAGCCCCATTGTCTACTTTTTTATGAATTATCTAAACATACCCATTGATATGCAAAGAATACAAGGCATATTGATAGAAGGGAAAGAGAGGAAAACTAGATCCATATTCTCAATATTATGAGAAGAGAAAAGTCTCACTCAACCCCGCTTACCAAAAGCAGGACTCTTTTCAGATTTCCATTAGTGTCTGCATGGGAGTCAGCCAATGGGATCTTTAATATTAATTTTATTTCTTAAGAGGGCTATGGATTTTTTATATAAGGAAATGATACAAGTGTGAATATGCTGGCTACATTTGATACTTTTTTCCTGCAAGACAGGACTCAGTGCCAGTAAGTGGCTGACATGAGGCTCGCATTTCTGAGAAAGGCCGAGGGCCTGGCCCAGGCCCTTCCTGCTCTGGACGCTGCCTAGCCAGATGTCAGGTCCACCTGGGATTTCATTACTCACACTCATCACTTCGGAGTTTCTGTGATGTATGCTAATTTATTCCAAGCCCTCTTGTTTGTCATTTGTGTAGAATGGACTATTTCTAGTGACTGGTAGGGTGGGAAGGTAAAGGAGGAACAGTTACCACACGTGTCTCGGGCCACAGCCTACAGAAGGAGGGGTGGCAACTGCCCAGCACAGCTCAGCGCAGCACAGCCTGGCATGAGCCGTGGCAATGTGTGGATTTAGTATTCTCGGGTGAGCCCACAGACTCCTGGCATTTGTAACATCTACCACATTGCCAGACACTCAGTACGTGCCTGCTTCAGGTGTAGGGTCGATAGTAGAACGAGAAGAGTACTTCGCTCCTTTGTCGCTGAAGTTTAAGAAATGTGTGTTTAAAGCTGCTGTTTTTTAAGACTCAGTGAAAAGCAAAAGTGACATCAGCACTTCACAATGATCAATCTTATTCTCTGGATGTTTTAACTTGAGTCAAATTCTGAGGATGCACTTTCCCAAAGAAGTGACTTGGCAAATATTTTTGTGTGCCTCAGTCTTCTCATCTTTAAGAGGGGGATAATAACAGATACCAGCCTCGGTGTGTTCCTATATGGGCAGAATGAATATTTTAGATTCAAATATGGAGAGTCCTCTTTGACATATGATGAGCATTCTTAAGATGTCAGCTATCACAAATAATAGATGGTCAAAGATCATGTCAGTTGTGAGCATCATCGTAAAGCCAGCCTGAATAGAAGCAAGAGCGTCAGAAGGCTACTGGAGGAGCCGAGCAATAGCTGATGCAAGGATAAAAAAATAAAAGTAGGAGCATGCCAGCAGGACCTCAAAATTCGCATCCTAAAATCATACCAGTGGTACAACTCAACTCGCAACTGGTCTCTGGAGCTCCAACTTACAAGATGTGGAACTGTGATGTTCTAGGTTTGAACCCTGTGTCTGTCAACCTTTTAATCAATAATAGCCAAGGTACATGGCTCCAGCAGACCGGACCACTGATCTGAAAAGCGATGTCATTTCCAGGAAAGTGACATGTAATTGTGGTAGATGGTCCAAAGATGGAAGACAACAAACCGATCATAAAAGCACTCGAAATCTTGGTTGTCTTTGCTGTCCAAACTCGGGGTATGTTGGAGTGGATATTTAAAGTTATTAGAAAGGGCTGTTACCAGAATCAGCTTTCTCTTAACTAGTCTCAGGCTCACGATTCAGAGATCTGAGGTCGTGAGATGACCATTCAACAGCTTGCTCTTGATAATTTCCATAGCTCTGTGACAGCACAGTAGCGCATGTGAACCCCTGAAGTATGTTACTTTAAGATTCATGTCTTCCCAGCCCTCTCACTGACCTCTCATTAAATTTTAGTTTGCTGAACTCCAAGGACAAAATATTCTTGATTACCTCATGCAAAATAAAAATAAAGTCAGAAAAATACAGTACACTAAGCTGGATATTATCTCTCAAGCCTGGTTTATTCTTGATCTGAAACTAACTGTTCAGGAGGTCATTTCTGAAATGATTAACAAATTCTATCTCAGTTTCTCTCTCCTGGAGCAATATCAGATTCCAGGGATGTCAGCTTGCTTCATTTTCTGACCAATTGCAGTAAATTTGGGTTTGGAAAGGGCACTGAAGTCAGACATAAGATCTTTTGGAAAGGAAATACTGACTTGATTAGGTGGGTCAGATATCATGTTGAAGGGTCCGATCTGGCAAGAGAATGCTCCAGCAGATCCTTGCTGCGTATGAGCTAGATGGTTCCATCCTCCATAGAAAATTCACTGAGTACATGGCTGTGTCTGGTACTGCATAGGGAAGCAGGAAAATGAGGGTGGATGAGATGTGCTTCTTTGTCCTGCAGATTCCAGCAAGAATAACAACAGCTGTCTCTAAAGTTTATATGAACTATAAAATTGTATGAATTCTGGATTTGTCTGGAGTTGGATAGACTGGCTGCTTCACAGAAACTCTTTCCCCTTTAACTTTCCAGTGGTTCACTGTGCTTCATACAACTACACTACACAGCCTCTTGATGGGGGGGTCACTTTGTGGGTAAAATATCACTGAACAACCAATCAGTGCAGATAGTACTGGTACCATTACCTCTGGGTCAAAAATCCTGGTGGCCACTGCCCACATCACTGGTGCAGAGGCTTAGACAGCAGCAGAAGCGTGTGCCTTCGGACACCGGATGGAGCAGTTCATGCTGACCCTATACAATTAATTTTGTACCTTCCTCTCAGCAGCTTCCATACCACTGGCTTTTTATTGAAAGTCAGAAGTGGGTTGGTGAATATGGGAGACATACAGAAAGTGCTGGAATGACCAGTGATGTTGAGCATTTCTCCATGTTTCTTAGGTGCTTTTACTTCTTCCTCTGAAAAATGTCAGTGCATTTCAGATGGTCAATTTTTAACCGAGTCTTTAAATTTGGGTGGGATGATGTTTTTAAGCTACTCATATATTCTAGATAGTAGGTAGCCCTTTGTCTGAGAAACAACTGGTAAAGATTCTTTCTCATATTGCTGGTTACCTTCTCACTCTGTTGGTGGTTTCCTTTGCTGTGCAGAAGTTTTTTAATAGAATGAGATCCCATTTGTTGATTTCTTCTGTCCTTTCTCATGCCATCGAGGTTTTATTCATGAAGTCATTCCCTAAGCCAATGTCTTCAAGAGTTTTACCTAACCTGCTTTTCATCAGGGTTAGTGTGTCTGTTTTAATATTTAGGTCTCTAATCTACATTGATTTTACTTTAGTACATGGTGAAAGAAATAGATCAACTTTGGCAGGTTACAACCCAGTTTTTCCAGCACCATTTTTTAAAGAGGCTATGTTTCCTCCATTGAAAGTTTTTGGCTCCTTCATCAAAGATGAGGTGACTTAGTGTATCTGGAATTGTTTCTGGATCTTCCAATCAAGTCTACTGATTCTCAGGTCTGTTACTTTGCCAGTACCATGTAGTTTGTATCACAGTGAAATAATTAGATCACAGATGTGTAAATATGTCTTTTTTCTGGTATAAGAAAATGAGTTAGTATAGTTTCAAATTGGGGATCATAACATTCCCCACCATGTCCTCATTGCTTAGAATTGCTTTTGTTATTCTGGGTCTTTTGTGGTTCCAGATGAATTTTTGGATTTTTTTTCTCTATATTTGTGAAATATGCTGTTAGGATTTCAGTTGGGATCACGAATTAATCTGTATAGTAGTTGTAGGAGTATAGCCATTTTGACAATATTGGTTCTTCCTACACAGGAACAAGGGATGTCTTTCCATCTTCTAATATCTCCTATTTCCTTTTTCAGAGTGCTGTTGAGAGTAGAGGTCTTTCACCTCCTTTGTTAGACTTATTTCTAGATATTTCATTTTCGGATGCTATTGTGAAAGGGCTTGACTCCCCAGTTTCTCTCTCAGTGGATCTGTTGTTTGTGTATACAAAGCCTATTGATTTTGAGTATTGATCTCATATCCAGCTCTGCTACTAAATTTGGCGATTAAGTCTAGCAGTATTTTGGTTGAGTTTTAGAATCTACTATATAGAATATGATGTCATTAACAAGTAATGACAGTTTAACATCTTCATTTCTTATCTTTATTCCTTTTTTTTCTTTCTCTTGCCTAATTGCTATGGCTAACATTTCCAGCACTGTATTTAACAGGAGTGGTGATAGTGGACATCTTTGGATGGTTCCTTGTCATTCAAGAGAAACAGATGAAAACAACACTGAGATTTCATCTCACTCCACAAAGAATGGCTGCTCTTTCAGAATTAGCCAGCCATAAATGTTGGTGAACCTGCAGAAAAAAAAGGAACCCTTCTCCACTGACTATGGGAATGCAGACTTGTAAACCTCTGTGGAAATCAAGGTGAAGATTCCTCAAAAAGCTAGTATTAGAAGACCCATTTGACCCTGCTATTCCTCTGCTAGGTATATACACAAAAGAATTCAAAGACTCATATCACAGCTACATATGTGCACCCATGTTTATAACAGCTCAGTTTGTGAATGCTAAACCTTGGAAACAATCCAAATGCCCATCAACAGGATGGAAGTGGATAAAGAAGGTGTGGTTCTTTAATAGAATAGAGTATTACTCTACCATTAATAATGCTAAGATTGAGTCATTCATACTCAAATGGATGTACCTTAAGGACATCCTCATAAGTGAAATAAATAGGTCACAGATGTGTAAATACATAAATGAGTTCTATTATATATAGCAGATATTGTAAAATAGAAAATATGGTGTAGGGGTAAGTAACTAGGGGAAGAATAATGCATTGGGAATAAAAAAAAAAACAACACTTATGTATATAGGGGACAGTGGATTGTAAGGTGGGTAGGAGAATGAGAAAAAATGATAGTTAAGTTGTATTATGTACTGGTACAAATTCTCAGTGCTGAGTGTGATCATGATGTGTGTGTGTGTGTGTGTGTGTGTGTGTGTGTGTAATGCAGATTTGAATTTTAATAAAATAAAAAAGAAAGTGCTGGAGCACTCACTGAAAGGAGAATAGGAACACCAGTGTTTATCCTGGCATCTTGTTACTTAGGAGAATTGCTAAACTTCCGTAGGCATTCCTTTCCTACACCCAGTCAACATTTCCTTGTCTGGAACTTGACTTTTGTTGTGTTTTTATTCATTAAAGTAGTTTTCTCACCCATGTCTCAATTTCTTGTGAGATTTGTTACCATGAGATATGATACTCATGCCTGAACTCAGAATCTGAAAATATGTTGGGCATGTATTGTCCGAACCTGGTAATGCAGCAACATTAACAGGAAAAATACTACTTGTTGACGTCTCTTAGCAGTTGCCCAGTCAGACAGAGCTGTGCCTTTGCCTCATGGCACCCAGGAAAGCCTTCCTGTGGATTTCAGACTTCAGCACTAGACACCTGTCAGCAATGTCTTGTGGAACCAGTGAGGGCCACTGCCAGATTTCCTCTCACAAACCAGAAAGAAGAGGGTACTGCAAGGAAAGCCTTGGCTTCCAGAAAGGCCCTATCAGGCTGTGTGAAGTCCTGGACCCCCTTATACTACACCATCTGCCATCTTTTCCACCTGTTTGTTCCAAGTAGTCCAGTGTCTCTGTTTGTCTGTCTTCTATTTGAAGACAGAGTTAATTGGCAGACGTGCTTTCTGAAGCACTGCTTCAAGCACCCTGGTCTTCCTCACCAAGCTTCTCAGCAGCCTTTCCCCCCGGTGTGTGAAGTAGCCCACTCTTTGGCTCTGACAGTGTGGCCCCCACTGTCGCAGCAGCAGCACCCCCTTTCCACCACCATCGTTTTCCTCCTGCAGTTCTGCCCATCCTGCTTCCTTCCCAGTGGTCTTTCTACCACTCCCACTCGCCTCTCCATCAGTCAGCCTGCACTGTGAGTACTTCTACAAGATTGTTTTTGGTCTTTCAATCCAACTTACTTCCTTCTCTTTTTAATCCTCCACAATCTCACTTTTCTGAACTGACTTGAAATGTATACATATTAGGTGTGCAGCTTAGTTAGTTTGGGTTCAGGATGCAGCCACCATTTCAGTGTGAAGAACACTACCACCCCAGGATATGCCCCCTTCAAGGTTCCTTTCCAGCAAGTCCCTTTGGACACTATTATGAATCATTTCACTCATTTTAGAATTTCATATAAATGGACATATTTACTCTATTGTATTTACATCCTTTCCCTCCACACAGAGCTTTTGAGATTCTTCTATGTTATTAAATATAATGGTACTTTATTTTCTTTATTCCCGAATAACATTCCATTCTGATTGTAGTATTGTTTCCATTTGCATACTAATTATTTCTATACTATTTTTTGTTTCAAGAACTACTACTCAGTAGTTTTACCTTCCTCTGTGTTTAGTAAATTGAGTTTATTGGTACATTTCAGGAATACATTATGATACATTCATCTTTGGAAATTTGTACCTGTGCATGACATATCTTGACTTTTATTTTTTCCCATTTCCCTTATCTCTCTTCATATTAGTCATTACAATTTTGTTCTTATTTCTGAATCATTTTTACTATAAAAAGAAAGAATGAGAAAAAAATTTTTATCCCTGCTGTATTCCATCCTATTCCATCCATGCTAGATTATCTCGCTTAACCCTCACAACACCTCTACATGAGAGATGTTATCCTATTTTCCAAATGAGAGAACAGTAAATACTCTACCTCTGGTTATACATGAAACAGAGAAGCACAATTTTAACCTGGATACTTGCAGATCTGAAGTATTTCTACTTCCCTTTGTGCATGCATTGTTCCCCACACAAAATCTAACCACTGTGCCTCATATGTGATTATTGAATTGAGGGCTATAGTTTGCATTATGCAGACATCATTTAGTAAGATGCATGAAACTGACAAATTAAACACATAACAAAAGGTCCTTATAAGCCACTGCTACCAGGTGTACACAGAGTAGATGTTGGTACATGCTCGTCCTGTGACATCTTTGGATATGTTATGGCAACTATTTCCCAGACTGTATTTACTGCACAGTGGTAACTAAATAAACAAGCAAATAGAAGTGTTTGTTTTAAACCAACCAATAAACAAACTCTCAAAAGCTGGACACTCTTGTTTGAAAACTGAGAAGAGGATAGGATCCCTCCTTTCACTGAACTCTTCCTGCATCCTTGGAACGGTCCCTAAGACACCTCCATCCCATACTAAAACAAAGGTCACAACTCAAGCTATCAGGACAGAGTCTTAGCTCTGGATATTCAGGAAACTACAAACTTAAAAAGCCTAAGGAAACACTTTAATAGGAAAAGTCACAGAAATAGAGGAAAAGAGGAGCGCTACTCATGGAGGCTACCTCTGAAAATGCTCAAGGAAACTTCATCACCAATGAAATACCAAGACTGCACCCAAGGTGAGTAGGCCATCAAAATAAAGATGTATATTTGAAAACATTAAAATAATGAAGCCATGACATAAAACAAGTAGAGGTGAGATGAGCTGCCAGGGCATTGAGGTACAGGCATGGAAGAACTAGAATGTATTTATTTGAAAAATAATTCCAGTCCCTTATGATGAGGCAGAAGGAAAATGGTACACAAGACAGACAAGAGACTTGCCGCTGTGAAAGTTACTTTCTAATAAGTAAGGGTAGACAATGAACAAGGAAATGAAGAAACAGAATTATCTCAGCTAATAGTAAACATTCGAAATAAAACAGAGAGGATGATGGAATCGACTCAGTGAAAGAAAGCCTGAGGGTGCAGCTGGAGCTCAGGGGTGAATGATTTGGTTGTATGACATCTGACCACAAGTCCTCTAACCAGAGAAAATCATTACAGCTAGGAGGTGAGAATGTCAGACTCAAGAAAAACAAAACTATGTTGCTAAGTCTGAAGAAGGTAGAGGAGGCTCTTCGGAGAAAGGCGACATTCCCATGCTGTCTTCAGTGCCATGCGAAACTGTTAGACAATTTTAAGCAAGAAAATAATTAAATTTGCATCTAAAATCTTTATGACCCTAGAGTTTGCACAGATTTCAATAGTGTGGCGGTAGAGATGAGAAGAGCAGAGGGCTGCTATCCTGGGTTCTTGATAAGTAAACTACTGTCTTCAATAGAAATGTAGTGAAAGAAGTTGTTTTGGACAATGTTTTGGGAAGGAGCAGAGCTAGATGATGTTCTAGAGAGAAGTGTGATGTCAAGGACCATGGAATACTGTTGTTTCATTTGGGGTCTGAATAAGTTGGTATTACCTTTTGTTAACATGGAGAAGATGGGAAGAGAATCAACCTTTAGAGTAGAGAGGAAAACAAATTGGTTTTTATGATCTTGGTGGAGACAATTTGACAAGTCAGACAAAGAAATTTTTTTATCTTTATTGGTACATTAAATATACACATCATGGTTGTACTCCATAATAGGGATTTGTACCAGTATAAGACACAACTTAATTCTCGTTTTTTCCCATAGCCCTACCCACCCTACCACCCCCCCATATACATAAAATTTGTTTCCTTACTTTTTTGTTACAATCTCAACATTTTCCCCCTTCACCCTATTTAACATTGAGCATTTTCTATTTCACAATATATAACATACAATGCTAGGACTCATTTACATCTTTATTTTCTCATACCAGAGAAAAGATGCGATATGTACCTATCTGCTCCCTATTTATTTCACTTATGAGGATATCCTCAAGGTATGTCCATTTAAGTAGAAATGATTCAAGCTTATCATTTTTAATGGCAGAGTAATACTCCATTCTGTAGAAGAACCACAGAGAAAGAAATTTAAAGCCACACCCTACAGTCCATGGAAAGCTAAGGCCACAAAGACCAACGAGGTCACTAGGGGAAGAGTGTGTGACTGAAGAAAGGTGAAGCCTGGCACTAAGACAAGAGCAGAGCAGGTGGTGCCAAGGCTAAGCAGAGTGAGAGTCCACACCAAGGTGTCGGGAAAGGACAAGCTAGAAGAGGAAATCTGGGTTTAGTGGTCTTGTGTCAGCAATAGGCCTCTCTCTCCCTCAGACTCAGATAGGTGCCGAGTGAGCAGGAGCACGGTCTTGGATTTGCTGCATGGATTGTCCATTTCCCAAAACCACCCAGAGAGCTAGGAATGAAACTCTAACCGGAAACACTGCAGAAGTGAGGACACAACAAATCCATGTGTTTGGGCATGTAGGAAAATAGAACAGGACCAAGAAGAAGGAGACTTATTAAAAGATTTTTAAAATTTATTTGCAAGTTACTTTGGATGAGTTACATAAACACTAGTAATGCCTACTATTTATCTTCTGCTTATTATGTGCAAAGTTCTAGGGTAATTACTTCCTCTGATTTTACTTACAAATCCTCACAAAATCCCTGTGAGCTAAGGACTGTTATAAATTCCACTACAGACAGGAAGAAACTAAGAGGTCCAAAAGCCAGTCACATACTTCCTCTACAGACTGCTGGAGCTAGTGTTTAAACCAAGAGTCTGATTCCAGCATCCAACCTAACCGTTCTAAGAACTGCCCTTTGCTACACCACTCTGCCACTGTCACACAACACCACTGTCCTGATAGAATGAAGAATTACTACTGCCAGAAAAGACAGTAAGACTATAGCAAAGACATCTCTAAAAAGTCAAGACTGAAGGAGATTGGAGCAAAATAGCATAGAAAATGTGATTCATCTCACTGAACAGAGTGAGGAGGGTATGGACAGAGACAGTTCCACAGATCTGAGGGAGGATGAAGGTGTCACCAGACAGTTTTCCTTCTCCCCACATCAGGAAGTGAGCGCTTCTCGATCTTTCTCACCGAACTGTGAAGTAGAAAAGGGGGCATTCATGTTCTGCAACTAAAATGGAAAGAGGAAAATTGTACAAACAGCACATATCAAGGAGCAGAGAAGGGTGCATGAGGAGGATGGAGGAGAGATGGAGTAGACTGAAAAAATGTAATTGCATTTTTCTTTTCCAGATCCACTCATCTGCTTTGGAACAGGCAATGAGGAAGTGACTTCTGAGTTTATCTAGATTCTGTAGAGAAAGGGATCAATCTGAAACGTGCCCAACATAAAGCGCTTGATCAGGAGAGAAATGTGACCCCGGTAGGGCTTCCCACACGCCCGTACCAAGAGAAGAGAAGAGAAAATGTCTTTGTTAACCCTGCGTCCTCAGCCGGGAGGGCTGAGACTTCAGATGTGGGGCCCACCCCGCAGAGTCTGAGAGCTGGCAATCACCAGACAATGGAAGGGTTTATACTGGAAGCCAATCCCTCCTTAGAGGAAGGTCCGAATGGTGCATGTCTGTCTCTGTGACTGTTAATCCTCATGTGTCTACTTCATTCAGTGAAGAAACACCTAGAAGATTTAATTGTGAATTTGGACTCGCATTTAGAAGGTGAAATGAATCAGAGAACGACAGCAGAACTTTTCACCTTCTGCAGCTCCACACAGCGGTGGACAGCAGAGCATAGACCATGTTCTTCCCTCTCAGGGGAACACCACGCTCCCTGGAAATCATGTGAGTCACCTACTTACAGATCCTGTCGCCTAACATTTCCTGCCCATTCTCCCCTCCGTAACCCCTTGAAACGAAATGGCCCTACATTGTGTTGCTGTCACCTGTTTCTACATAGTACAAAATGCTGTGCTGCTCTCTTAATTTTTTGGAAATTACAAGGCTAACTGTATTGGCTTTTGTTGCTAACAAAGGGCTGTTTCATCTTACTCTGTGATAGTTTTGCACACAGGAAAAAAAGAATTATCGTAATGACAAATTTAACAGAGCGGGCTATTAGTGGCTAAGTTTAGACTAAGTCTTTACCCTAGTTACTATGTTTAGACTTGAAAACGAAAATATTATTTCAAGATGGAATGGAAATTGTTCACCATGAGCTCACATGGGAAAGAAAGAGTTGCTGAAGAGTGTGAGGTGCTTATGAACACAACGCAGTGATTCTAATGAAAACATCGGTGAGATGAGTATTTTTCTAAAGATAGAAACCAAACGGGGTGCAACTTCTTCAGGGGGGTTCCTTTTCCCACCTTGGAGATGCCAGCTAACCCCAACACACACACACACACACACACACACACACACACACACACACACACACATGCACATACACACACACACATAAACACACATACGCACACACACATACATTCACACACACATACACACACTCACACAGTCACCGATACACACATATACACACATGTGCACACACACGTGCACGCACACACATGCATGCATGCACACCCATACACACCCCAGATGGATGAACTGTACTATTCTTACTTGATCTGTCACCAACAAGTAGTTATTAACAACTCTGTGTCTGGTTGGGAATGGCATCTCGCTGTCAGAGCACCACAGCAGTGTTGCAGGGGACATTTCTTCCCCTCTGATTCTGTTCTGTGACTCTGTTTTCTAATTAGAGCATAACAGTACACCAATGAAAGCCCCTTCCAGATCAAATATTTCACAACAACCCTCCATGGAAATAACACAACCACCTCAGGTAGTCCTGCTTTTTACTCTAAAAGCATCCCCTGCTTGTGGAGTGGGCACCGGGCAGGAGTGGTCCTCAGCACAGTGCAGAACCATCAATTTGGGAAGTTGACTTTGTGCCCAATACAATACAAGGCACTTTACAAATCTTAAATCTCCTTTTATCCCCTACAAAAGCCCAGCAGATTGTGTTGACTATCAGATGAAACTGAAGGTCAGATTTTTGAAAGCATAAACATGTTATCTACCAGGGCACTTGAACTCTGGGAAAAGCCACATTGATTTTATGATTTATAGCTCCCTAAATACACGGGAAGCTTGCACCAACCCATAGAGTAAATTAAGCCACAAGTGCAGCATAGGCTGTTGTAGCCTGTTCTGATGTCTTCTTGTGAGAGAAAATATTTCAAAAATTTAAATATAGTACTTAAGAGCCAACTTGGTTTGGCACACCAGCTTTTTGATAATTCACATATAAATGAGAGGATCCCGGTGTCCTATCTGTGAAATGATAAGGGCACTGCCAGCTTCCATTTCAGTGGGCACTTAATGAGCCCATCTACATAAAACATTTCTATCTCTTTCCATCTCCTTCTGTACAGATTCATATATTAATTTCCTGGCACGAATTCATCATCAGCTGAATATCATGTGAGGAAAAACTTCTAGTACACTTGAGTTCCAGGGGAAACAGTCATGAACAGGGGAGCAAGACAGGGCCACAGATTCGGAAGGAGATCAAAGTCTCAAGCCAGGAATATGTCCCCACCTACATCTCCCAGCTGCCTTCATGGTTATGTTGGTGCCTTGTCATTGATTTGGACCAAGTGACCAGAGGAGAAGCATCTTTGTCACTTCGGCCTAGGACATCTGGAAAGGGAGTAAAGGTTTCCCCCACCCAGGTAACCCTGGAAGAAAGGAGAAAATACAGACAGGTTCTCAGCCAAGACGCTCGTCACCTACTTTATGATTTTGCTTCAATTTAGTCCTGATTTAAGACAGGAGGAAAAGTTCACCTTCACCCCTGGACTCTACTCGATTCCTACTCCTGGACATATGCCACACTCACTGAGCTGAACCTGGCCCTTCCCCCGATGGCTTTCTAGTGAGCAGTACCAACATTATGGGGCTACCTCACCCCATAAAAGTCACTTATGTGCGAGTGTAATTACGTGGGACTAGATTGGGCCCTGGAGGTGGTAGGCTAACTAGGGCTGTGAGTCCTGAGCCTTTGTACGGCCGCCCCAACACTTGGAAGAACCGTATTTTAAAATAGTGTTTGAAATATATTTAAACTCAAATAAATAAAACATATTTTCCCGTAAATGATGCCAAGTCCTGCCAATTAAACTCAGATCTATTTTAAAAAAAAATCTTTAGCTCTCAACAAATGCTGGCTGCGTTTTCCCACTAAAAGCAATTCTGAGCATTGACGCTCTCACTTTTCCCTGTATCATTTTGCTGTATTCCTCTTGTTAATATTTAAAGCTTCTGGAGCTGTTTTTCCCATATGCTTTTGGACTGGAATGCAAAACCGAAGTTTTGTGTTTGTGCGAAGCCTTGTAAAAATATAATGTCCTGCGCAGCTGATTAAGAGAAGATATAGCTAATAGCAACAAATATGAAGTATTTACTAAATAATTTTTAAAAAGAAAGACAGTGGAAAGTCATCTGTTTTAAAGATACTGTTCATAAAGAGACTATTATTCACTATGAGACTTAATAATTATGATGGAACAATAATCATAATTTCATAGGGGAAGTGCCAGATGTTTTTGCAATCACTTTCCACACCTTCCTTGGTTGTATACTTGTAACTCAAAAACAACCATTTTCCACATAAGCAACCTGAGCACCAGTCACTAAATGAATCTGCCCAAGATTTCAGAGGTTTAAAGTGTCGGAGCTAAAATACGTACCTGCATCTGTCTAACATTAATTTAAATCCTGACACTACTCCACCTTTAAATTTTACTATCGGTTTAGTTAGCCAGCTATATCTGAAACCACAGAACACACACTTGAGTATCTGCTGCAGACTCAGTGACTCTTCTATCATTTGACTCACCGGTCCTTCCTCAGGGACCAATTTCTAAGGCAGTAAAGTCAGTAAATATTACCTCTGGGTCCAGAACTAGTGTGTTTGAGAACACTGAGATCTTGGACACTCAGGAAGACACACCGGTCGGTCCTGTTGCATGTGTGGATTCTGGTGAGAACCAAGTAAGCTGGGGTCATAAATGGCTCAGCGTGTGTGGTGGATTCCTGGAAAAGTCCCCCTGCAGATAACTTGAGTGATTGCCTCTCCTGGGGCCCTGCAGAAGGCTGGAGTCTGCAGAGGAGAAAAAGGTGACTGGAGGGACTCTTGCTCAGATCGGTCCCTAAGCACAGACTCTGCCCAGGCCTGCTGAGAATCTGGGCGAGAGAGAAGAGGAGGGGCTCTGCAGCAAACACTGAAGTCTTACTTCATTTAAAACACACCTTCTTAATCAGCCATCCTCCACTCTGGGGAAGGATGTAGTAGCAATAGCTGTGCTACTTCCCTTGAGTAGTGAAGACCTCGGACCTCAAAGAGACACGTCCCATTCTCCAGTGTCAGGTTGCCCTGTGCCCTCCTTTTCTGCCTGCAGTGCAGCCACTCCGGGCCTTTCAGGTCCAGCAAAGCATCGGCTCTGTGGGCAGCTGAGCCCTCGCAGGGCCCCTTTTTGGCTGTGACTGCCCCACCCCCATTCTGACCGTCCCTGTGGTGTGCATCTCGTCAGTCCTCACTTGTCCCTCAGCCCCGTGGCACAGTTCCTCTCCCGTCTCTTAGAGCCCTGATGACTACAACACTATCCTTCCGCAGTTCCTTTTTGAATGTACTTGAGAAAGTTCTAGCTCTTCTACTAATCTGGCTCTTCTTCACTATTTTATACACAGCACCAACACCATGCCTACAGTGAGCTCCTGGAAGAGATTTTGACAACCAAGAGCTTCTGTATTAGTACCCTCGAGCAGGATGGAGCACAGAAGGGTGATAGCCACCTTCTGTTCCTGAGGGAAATTACACAGCCTTGAAATCAATTTGTGTCATGGCAGAATGTGACACTGGCGAGAGCTGGCAAGGCCCAGTGGCATCCACTGTACAACTCCACACAAGCCCCAGGGGCGTCTGGGACTGAGGGTCTGCTGAATCGAGAGACAGTGGTGAGATCCAGTAGGAGACTATAGAGTCTCAGTAGCATCACAAAGTAACTGACCAAATTGATTCCCAGAATATTTTCCCAAGAGTACTTGAGATACCTGCGAATTCTCATAATTCTGGAGGGTGTTTAATGATTTGAACTTCCTAAGTTGGTAGAGTGTATCCGTTTAAAATCTCAAAAGGAGGAGTATTTCAGCTCCTCATTAATATCCAGACCAGGGACATAGCTGAGAGAGAGGGAGGGAGGGAGACAGAGACAGAGCAAGACAGAGAGAGGCAGAGACAGACAGACAGACAGACAGAGACAGAGGGACAGAGAGAGGGAGGGAGACAGAGACAGAGACAGAGAGACAAAGAGACAGAGGCAGAGAGAGAGAGAGAAAGAGAGAGAGGAAGAGAGAGAGAGGGAGAGAGAGAGAGAGAGAGAGAGAGAGAGAGAGAGAGAGAGCGCCACTGCTGAGTAATAGCCAGAGCTTAGAGTTGGGTTGCTGTGCTCAAGCACCACACATCACTTGGGAAAACAGGACGAGAGTGCTGCTTTGGGTTCTCCATTTAGTATCTGGCCTCATCTCTTCTTTTATTATTTTTAATTATCATCTTATATTTAGACAGGCAATTTCAGAATTTATGAACCTCGATCCTTAAAATAATGGATTGCTGTCAATATCCTACTTAGACAGGATTTTAAACTTTTCTGTGACTTGGAAGCTGCATTAGTATCTCAAGCTCATGACCTTTCCTGGACTTCAGCACACTGCCTCACTGTGCATCCTGGGGCACCATGGTAATATTTCTTTCTATGTTTCTTTTTCAAGCAATTTCAGATGCCTTTGGCTGCTATTGCCCCTGAGAGACCACCGTCAGGCACAGGAACCCCAGATTTCTGCTGAGGAAAACTGTCTGGTTTTTACCTCGAGGCACAAGCCTTCCTGTTTTCTTTTTGTTCCTTAAATTACTATTCCTGTGGTTCATCTTTTGAAAGCGCTTTTATGTGCTCTTTATCTTGTGTTCATCCCCTTCCTCCTGTCCTTAATCCCAGCAACATCTGCCCATCCTGGGAATCTTTCTGGCAGATACATCCAGACAGACTGTTAATACACCAGCATTCAGATACATGGTGACTCATGACTGATCAGTTTTCTTTCAGCTCTTGTCACTTCATTCTACAAATGACAAATTACAAAATGCATCACAGGGCTTATGGATCTGTGGGTGAGGATGGACTGTTGAGTGTGATTTGATTTCTCACCGATCTTCTCCTTCGTGGAGTCCCCAGTCAACTTTTCCATACAACTCACTGCATTTCCCTCATTTTTTCTTAAGACTTTGCATTTTTTCTCATTCTTCTGACTTACACCATGCACATCCACAGAGCTCTTTCAAGTCTGTATCTCTTTCAAGCTCCCCCTTGTAAATGTGAGACTCACAGGCTGTCTAGCTGCTGGGCATCTCCACCCGCATGTGCTGCAAACGTCCAACTCAACACTTACACTGAATCCCCCATGCCTTCATCACAGCCAGCTCCTCTTCCTCACCACTTATATCAGTTAGCTCCCTTTCCACGTATCCAGTGCTCTGAGGACAATTCTCTCTGTCCTTACTAAGTAGCCAATTGATTTTAACCTCCTGCTACTTTAGCTTTTGTGTATGTTCTCTCTTCTCTACTTCCGTTTCCATTTTGTCACTTCCCCTCTGTCAATGTTCATCTTCTCTCCACTCGCTTTACATGACATCCTCAAAATATTCTTCACCTTACCACATGGGAATAGGCTTCGTTTGATATATTCTTCTCAATGATTCTGGAAAAAAATTCTCTACAACAAAGTACTTCTTTTGCTTCTTCCCTCTTAAAATAGTTTAATACCAGACACTAATGTCTCTAATTTGGAGTTTGCTGTACAGCTATGTTGGATAACTATATTCTCTCACCTGTATTCTCTTTTATCTCTCCCTGGATGCTATGCATTATTTTTGACTTTGTGGTTTAAACTGAAATAAAATTCTCCAAGGATAACAAAAAAATAGTTTAGTAGCCCATATCGCTCTCGATAAAAGAATTCAAGCACATGGATATAGTTCTCAGTGCCATCCTCAGTCTCCCTGATATGCTTCCTGCAGTCGAGGACTGGCCCTGTCATCCTGAATGGTATCGTGCTCTTTCATGTTTTCTAGATTTTGCAAGTAGAGTTCTGTTTGTTGGTATACATCATTCATTTTGTGTGTGTAGGCAAATCAGTCCTAAGGAAGATTTTAGATGCTATCTCCTCAGCAAGACTTCTCCATTTTGTCTCCTTCCTATCAGACAAGCCTACACCTATCTGTCTTTCTTTGTGGTACTGAGCATAATTCAATATCTTGTCACAATTACCTCAGTATGTGATTGCTTTTCAGTTGTTTTTTTCTGAAAATAACTATAAATGAGGTGTGATAAACAATACAAGGAATGCTCAAATTAGTTGAGTTTATTATAGTAAAAGACAGTAATCTCCAGTACGTATGTGGGACCACACATCATGAAGACATTCACAAGAAAGGGCCTCACAACTCCTGCCAAAATTGGCAGGAACAATGGGGTACATGCTATCTGAGGGCGCGATGGCAACATGCCCTTTATGATAATAAATTTTTAAATTTAAGAATTTCTCACATAATTTTATCACCCCTTTCAAGTAGAGTTGATGGCATAGCTACGTTAAGAGTGATTCTAGTATTTCAGAAAGTGTTATCTGATTCCTAAAGAAGGAGAGGTTGCAGAGAAACAGATCTGTAGGTGAGGAGGAAGAGGGAGCAAAGCACAGAATCCTGTCTAGGATCAGAAGATAATTCTGACACTTCTGTGAAATAAAAAAGCAGTCTAGAGCCATCAGCTGTGCACACACACACACACACACACACACACACACACACACACAGAGTCACACCTGGCTTTAACACTGTTCTACAATCTGAACACTGTAACATCTGTCAAGTAGATGGCAGCTTTCGCTATGAAAATGGTTTCGGAAACACATTAATTTCTTCTGAAAATAGTAGTACAATGTATCAATTCCAGATTTATTTTTTTCCAGGGTGAGATATGTACTTTAAATTTAGGAGGAAAATAAACAGTTCAGCAAAAAGCTAAGACTCAGTCTGTAAATATCTTGACCAGCCTGTGAACAAGCCACTGCGCCTATTCATCCACCAGTGAGGGCTCTACCTCCGACTGAGGAATCGGTGATTAGGTGCATGGAGTTGATGGTGTCCGGCGTGTTTTGGTATGAGATCAACTGAAACGATCCTCAGTGCTACTAGCACTGGCTCATCTCTGTCACGGGATCTGAATTTCCACCATCTGATACTGTGCTTCTCACTAACGATACATGACATACGGTCCTGGTGACTTACATTTGATAGCGTTGACCCTTGGTCTCTGAGTCTTGTGCCAGAGCTCTGACATCTTTATTCAAGTATTTATGTGGCGTGTGTTTGTTCATTCTTTATTGTACACCAGGAAGATTTTCTACTAGTGGAGACACAGCGTAAAGCGGGCACACTGTTATCTCAGTCCCTGGGATTCAAGTGATATTTTTGAAGTGGACTTTGTTGGGAAAGACAGTAGATACTTTGAAGAGGGAAGGGAAATGTAACAGGATCAAAAAGCCAGTATATTCTGAGTATTCTAACGACAGAGTTGTATGTTTCCCAGACGTCTGAGCAGCCGCATTTGAACACACATGGGAAATACAAAGTGCTTGAGGGTTAAACATGCAGGTTACATTCCTCACCATCACTGACGAAAGCTTCTTAACATCAGGCTGTGGTTTTGTTGTAAAATTTTATGTTATTCTCATATTTACTGTTCACTACAAGAATTATACCTACTAAGCAGACAAGTGATATTTTAAAAGACAATCATAGGCACACAGTACCGAAGATACGGTATCATTCTCCGTATTCGCACTCACTCTCATGCATAAACACTCACTCTCTCTCTGAAGAATTACATCTGTAGCAAAAGATGCACCCTTTCATACTCCCTCTGTGTCATCTCCCCATCCTCCTCTGGAATAATATTCCATACTGATTCACTCCTTCACTCATTTGACCAATTTTTAATGAAAGCCTATTATTATTGGACATAGTTCAGGTATTTGAAATTCATCACTGAGATAAAGAGACAAAGATTGGTGCCCTTTCCACGGGTTCCATTTGATATGAAAAGTTTGATTATAATTAATAAGCATAACCAATTACAAGTGCATTTTCTATGCTGTGAGGGAGGGCCCAATGCTGTGGGAATAGAGCCCTGGATCAGAGTCAGATGGTTGAGAGCTGGAAAGGGCTGTGCTTATAAATCAAAAAGATTAGAGAGCAAAATCTGAAAGAGGCAAGAAAGCAAGGAATGAGCACAATGGATACTTTGAGGAAGCACTATCTCAGCAGAGATATCACAAGTACAGAGACCGTATGATGCATTTAGCCTTCTGCATTTTAGAAGGAATAAGGGTAGAAGTGAGGGAAGAAAGAAATAAAGTTAGTGATGACAGCAGCTGAATGGTATGGGTTGTGTGAGCTCAATGATAAAATCTATTCTTGGAGAAATACCAGTCTTAGGTGGATTTAAGCATAGCATGCTATCAGCTAGCATGGCTGGTAAAAGGAGCATTCTGAGGTTAAGAGTAATGTGAAGTACAGCAATCATGGAAGCAGAGAGATTGATAAGGAAGAAACTGAAATCATACAGCAATGATCATGGGTTACACCAGGGCAGGCAAGGAAAAGCCCACAGGATAAGCCATGTATTTTAAATCACAGCTCAGAAGATTTTTCAGTAGAAAGAGTATTGAAAACAAGGAAATTTGACTAAAATTGCATGGTTTCAAAAAATAATTTCATCTGTTTTTCTGATATTTCAAAGATTTGTATAATTGGAGTCATATTGGCTTTTTACATTACATTTTATTTTCCGAATTTTCTACATTGATCCATGTGAATGTTCATTCATATAGCCGCTCTGCAGTATTATGTAATAGTATTTATAGTGTTTAAACAGCTGAGCCACACTTCTGTCATTCTTTTAAAAGGACATTTTCAGGCTCTTTCAACATTTTTACTATTGAAGCCACCATGACATAAAAAGTATCTCCTATCACATCATGAATATGCAAGATGTCAGAAAGATATAAGACAGCAAAAATTGGGTAACTTTCTTTAAGGCACACAATTAATCCCAAATCAACTACATTAATATGTACTCTCATGGCAAATGTATGAGAGTTCTTTTTTTCTCAAACTTCGGTCAGTATTTTGTGTTATGTGGTTTTATATTTGCCAGTCTTCTGAATGAGAAATATTTTGTTTTAACAAGAAAGAAAAAAGTATTTAGAAGGACAATAGACGTAAATACAGAATTTCCAAAGGGAGCATACAGATAGATAGTAGGGATGTGGGTAGTGCCCAATATCACAAACCTCTAGCGAATGCAAATCAAAACCACAATAAGACATCCCCTCCCTCCAGTAAGAACAGCCATTATGTAAAGGCAAAAGATAACAAGTGCCAGAGAGGATGTGGAGAAATGGAACCTGGCACACCACTGATGAGATGCAATTTAGCATACCTACTATAGGACACAGTATGGAGGTACCACAAAGACAATGGAACTAGAGCAACCTCATGATCCCAAAATCCCACTGCATGGTGCAGGCAGGGAAAATGAGGTCAGTGTGTTTACCGTAGCATGGCTGATTGCAGCGTGGCTCTGCAACCCAAGTGTGCATCCACTCAGGAGTGGACGAAGACAATGTGTGAATCCACACAAGTGGAGGGTGTGAAAATGGATGAAGTCTGGCTGCACAAATGGGATCGAGGTTTACTGTGAAAGAAGCTAGGGAAGAAAGATGAGCACCTCACAATCTCATTCATACGGAAAAGCTAAAATCATCAACAGCATAAAGGCTGAGAGTAGGGTAGAGGTTCCCAGAGACCAGGGGAAAGGCAGAGAGAGAGAGGGGGAAAAACTAGTAGGTGGGAACTGACTTACTACCAATAATAAATTCCAGCATGCAGCGCCACAGTAAAGTGAATATACACACAACAGAAGCCTTGATTATTAATGAGTTGACTACTATTTAATACATATATATGTGACCTTTTAGATCTCTACCTCTCTAAAGTGCAGTTTCATCTTGTGCCATCTTTCTATACATCAGGAATCTCTTCTAAAATTCAATTTTAGGACTCTCAATCTATAAAGTCACTTATCAGTCTTAGAAGTTGTAACTATTTCCTAACAGTCTAGAAATTTCACCGTATTTTAGTCTTTCCTTGTGGAAACTGCAATGTAATAGAATTGTAAATGCAGAAACTAGACCAGCTGTCTATAGACAGTAGATTTTCAGTAAAAGATCTGGGACCATTCCTGGGTCCAGGAGTAAACACTTCAGCAGCTTGGAAAAGCTGTAACATCCACCAAACAAAAACGAAGCTGGAAATGTACTTCACAACACCCACAAGGACAGTCTCAAAGGAGCAGCTACTGTCAAGCTTGGATTTGACAGTGAATGTTTAGCTATGAGAAGGTTAACACAGGCAACAAACCAAAGAAAAAGAGATCAATTGAACTTCATCAAAAATTTTAAATTATACTTCAAAAGACACTAAGAAAAAAGGCATGACATGCCACAAAGTAAAAAATATATTTGTAAATCATATATCTGCTAGCGACCAGTATCTACAATTTATAAATATCTCTTGGAGCTTAATTATAAAGTGATGAATAATTGAAAAATGAAAAAAATCCTAAGTAGATATTTCTGCAAAGAAGACATACAGGCAGATAATAAGAACACAGAGAGATATTTCAGATCATTAATCATCAAGAGAGTGTGAATCCAAGTTCTAATGAGGTATCATTTCACCCTTCTCAGATAGCTGTAATCAGAAAGTCAGAAAAAAGCAACTTTTAGCAAGGACACAGAGATGTTCAAACACTGTAGTTGTGAGTGAGTAAATGTTCCACCACTCCGAAAAAACAGTCCAGCCCTTTCCAAAAATTTAACAATAAAACTACAATTTGATCTTGCAAATCCACTTAAATTTCATCTCAAAAAACAAAAGCAATAGACAAAAAAAAATAGACACAAACCTTGTATATGAATGTTTCTAGAAACATTATTCAGAGCAGCTAAAAGGTGAACACAACCCAAATATCTATCAGTGCCTTAAAAGCTAAACAAAATATGATGGACCCTTATAGTAGCTGAACAATGCAGACATAGAAGGAAACGGCCCACTGGGACCATGTGAGCAACTCACCCCAAATGCGAGGCACATAGAAAGGGCTGTGACAACAGGAGGTCAGTAACTCACTTTGCCTGGAGGGCAGGATGGGGTGTTGGCGTGGTGGGTTTGGTGAGACATCTCGCTCTGTCGCCCTGGTCCAGATACGCTTATGTGCTTTCCTATTTAAACTCCTGCCTTTTCTTTCACATCCGCTCATTGACCTCTCGGACATCAAATCTTATTATGCTCACCTTTTAACCTAAATAGGAATTTTTTTCCTTTTTAAAGTTCAACTTGCTACTTTCATGAAACATTTTTTCTTGCAATATTTTCTCAGGTTTTAATCATGTTTAAGCAATTCTCTTACAAGAACTTGAATTCATTCTCACAGTAAGGCTGTGTGATCTGGTTTCATGGGGATGCACATGGATCCCTTGTTTTGACTGCTATGCTACATACTGAGCTTTTGATCATATTTTGGCTATTTTTAAGAATCAGATTGCTTTCCTTATTTATCATGACTTTTGTGATTTCAGACTGAGAACTTTTCTTCCTCAATGGTTGCTTTGACCTGTGAGAATCCTAATGGTTTACACCATAGAAATACCCTGCAGGGAGTTTTCCTTTCCTTTCTACAGATTAGCACCAGAGTTACTCTCCCGTAATTTTATAGGGTTATTATAGTCCAAAGGTCTTCAAAATATTCCAGTAATAAGACTTTAAATCTCAAATATAAATTTTCCTTTTTAATGTTAGAGATGATTTTGTTCATTTTTCTCCAATCCCTAATCCGAATCCCCTTATGGCAGATGATGTCTAGGGTCACTTTGCAGAGATAACAGCCTATACAAAGGTCTTAATTTCAACTAGCCCTCAGTTTCCCTTTCCTGATATAACATTCAGAGCAAGATGCAGGCCAGTACTTCATGGCCAAGTGACCAGCCCCACCCCCAAACCAAGAGTGGCTGTCTTTTCAAGCAGCCGACCCTCAACTGAAAATGTAAGGGGAAACCTCGAATGACTTTTCACCCACAGGAATTTTCTTCACAATCCCAATAATTAACTTTTCTCATTTCACTGAGCAGCTCCTGATTGAGTTACCAGGAACAGGGGGCTGCTCTCCAATCCAGCCACGTCAGAAGGTGTCAATCGATATCGGGGGAAGCATTTTCCATCCATATTTTTAAAAATTTCAGAGAAATTTGCTATAGTCTCCCATTCTTCCTTCTAACACAATGAATTATAGTTTTTGAAGGGAGGCATCAAACTAAAATATGTGCAATGATGCTAATCATCTTACTAATACTTGAGTAATGTTTTCTAATTGTTTTCAACACTAATCATTTAAATTTACACTTTGCCAATGAAAAGCCAACTTTTGCTACTTCTGCCCACTTCACTATGGTGTGTTTTTCCACGCTAAAATATAATAGCAGCCTCACTTTTTTTAAGGAGCAAGAAAAATAAACATTGCATTTATTTTTTTGCTCTTAGCTCAGCTTCCTGAGTATTGTAAACACAGTCCAATGTTTTCAAAGTGGAAAGGGTAGGTAATTGCCTAATGAGAGAAGAGTGAGAAAAACCTTGGCTCAATTTGTAGTTTGTAATGACTGTATTAAAAAAATGGGAATACAATAGTGCCTCCTTCCAACAGGCTGCACAGTGCAAGACTCCAGGACACTGGAACCAGGGGAATTAGCAACAGATGCACTGTGCTTTCTCCCATAATATACACCTCTTGTAAAGTCCAATTTGTAAAAAAGTATGTCAAGAGAATAGCAACTAGTTAAAAGTACAACTGTCCTAACAATGTACTACCACCAGGGTGTGACTGCAGTCCTCCCTGACTCTCTGTCAAGGTGCTCCGGGGCCTGTGGGGATATGGCGTGGAGACAGTGCCTGTGTACTGAGACTCAGTCTCCGCAGACAATGCATGCTCTGGGACTGGGGCTCAGACACAGAGGAAGGCTTACTGTGGCTAGCGGTCTGGAAACCTAAAGGGTGCTATGTGACTAGTGAGTAGGTCATTGTACACAAAGGCAAGATTCAAGTCCCATGCAGAGGGAGTGGGTTGGCTGAGGTTTCACCAGAGTGCCCAGGATGGAAAACAATTTAAAATTTCCGATGTGTTTCTTTCTGGAACTTTCCACTGAAGTGTTGAGTGTCATTGACCACAGCCCACTTCACTCCGATAAGTGAAGGTGTGGGGAAAGGGGACTGATGCCCAGTAACTTCGAGCTTTAATCCTCTGAAGTGAGTCCTTTACTTAGCCCTGCTTGATATTCTAAAAAATGGGAAAGTATCAAAAATATAGTAGATATTGTGAAACAGGAAATATCGAAAAGGAAATGGGGTATAGGAGTAAGTAGTGAGGGGAAAAATAATGTGATGGTAATTAAAACAAAAGGAAACAAAGCCTATGTATACAGGGGGCGAAGGGTTTTAGGGTGGGTAGGGGAATGGAAAAAAGTGAGAATTAAGTCGTGTCATATAATATACAGGTACAAATTCTCAATGCTGAAGGTAACCATGATGTATATATAATGTACCAATAAAGATTTGAACTAGACAAAAACTGAAAAAAGGAGCAAAAAAAAAAAAAATACGGGAGGCACAGAGGCAAAAACCACATTCACTGAGAATGAGTATACTGTATTCTTTATTATTTTGTTGTACATTACTGTCTCACTTCATATTCAGTATCCAGCAAGCGGTTATTACCAGTGATGTTTATTTTATTTATTTGGTTTTGAGACAAGTTTTCATTATGTAGTTCAGGCTAGCCTTGAACTCATTGAAATCCTCTTGCCTCAGCCTCCCCAGTCCTGTGCAAGCCTAGGTCACCATACCTCACTTATTAGCTGTATGTTTATGACAAAATATAGGCTAGTATGATATAATAGTTAGATAAAAAGCACAGACTCTGAATTGAGACTAAGTTTAAATTCTATTTCTACCACTTATTTCTGGTAAATTATCTATCCTCTTTGTCACTTAAACACCTTGTCTACTGAACAGGAAAAGCGACAGTATTTGTTACTTAGTCACCTTCTCAGCCCTGGGACACAGAATCCGACAGCAAAAGTTAAAGGAGATGTGTAGCTTGGTGTATATTTTCAGCCCATGGTTGTCTGGTTTCAGGACAGAAAGGCCTGATGGAAGAGCCCCGGCAAAGCAAAGCTGCTCACATCACGGCAGCGAGGAAGAAGAGAAAGAAGAGAGCAGCTGTTGAGACAGCAGAACACTCCTGGGTCGCCCAACTCTGAGGACATAAAGCTTTGGGGGAATAGGTTCTATCTAAGTCATAGTGGTTCCCTAAAGCCACGGTGAGGACTGAATAATTTGATGCACACAGAGAACTCCGAAGAGCAACTGGCTTCACTTCAGTTTGAATCTGACTGAACCCTTAAAGCTAACAAAGAGCTTTAGGAGTTTTCATAGAGAGAGAAAATGAATGGATGAATTTATACCCAGATACACATGTCCGCTTTCAAAAGCACTTAATACTCTCTCTGTAGTCCAAGTGGTACTGACCTTACTTTTCCAGTGAGTAGTCACTGGATTTAAATGACACTGGCCAGCTTTTAAATTAGTAATACAATATTGTGGATTCAAAATTAATAAAATTAATCAATGTGGTATTAGACATCAGGTATTAGTATATCCAAGAATAAAAATTAAGTATTGAATGTTACCTTAAAAGGTAAAATCTACATGTGTGCTTCATCAAATCTTAAAGAACCTTAAAAGCCAACAAGTGCAATTATTTAAAAAATAATAGATATTAGAGAAAAAAAGAGACTATTAGGTCAGTAATGAATATAGAAGTATGTAAGACAAATGAGAGCATTACAGTCTGAATTTGCTTTCAAAACTTATGTGATGAAATCCTCGAAAGTGATAGGTTAAAGGTGGTTGGGTGTTAAAGAAGTTATTAAGCTCGGTCTCAGAACTGGATTTACTGCCCATGAGAAGGAGACCCTGCAGGGCTGGCTGGTCTCTCCCATCCTGCAGTGACAAAGGAAAAGGCACCATCTATAAACCAAACTTGTGAGCCCTTACTAGACACCTTGCTGTTGGACTTCCCAGGAATCTGTGAGAAGTAGATGTCTACCCTTTCAAGACACTCAAGGTGTGGCATTTTGTGCAGTAGCTCAAAAAAATTAAGACAAAAGACAACAGAGGATATTTGGATGGGTCAAAATAAGATCAAAGCAGTCTAACTATCCTGCAGAAATAAAGGGGAGATAAAGTCCCAGATTTTCTCTATCTTGGAATGTTCCTAATTAGATAATAACTATTATGTAATCCATTCCTCTTTTTGTTTTCATTAAAAAAATCTATTCCCATTACATAAACTAAGAAAATACTCATTGTTACAAGGATCTAACATGATATGCTTATGACATTTGCATTACCTTTCACATGACTATCCTTAATAAATAAATCTATATTCCTTGAATGTTATATTTGTACACCATTTGTAATCAATATGATTCAGCAATTATAAGCAAAAAGTTTTCCACTTTTAATTTTAATAACTTATTACTCTATGAGCTAAAATAATTATATAATTGACAAATCATAATTAACTTTCTCTGAATTATTGTATATCTAGGTGCTTTACTGCTGTAGTAAGAAGATTTGTCAATAAAAAATCTACACATTTTAAAATTCTCCTTAAAAACACCTCAGGAATACTGCGAAGAGTGATATTACTTTTGAATCCTACCTATTGACATATTTTTTATTCTAAAATTTTGAATTTTATTTTTAAATTGATTTTATTGGTACATTTTAAATATACATTATGATCAAATGATGATAACAAAGTAATGAATTTTCTTTTTGTCATTGGACAGTATTACATGATGATAGATTAAATTTTAACTAATTGATATTTAGATTGTTTTAAAAATTTACTATATGGTAAACAAAGATGAAAAAATTAACATATTATATTAATATAGTCAATATTTCTACTGGATAAAATTCTAGAAAATGAAATTATTGGCTTAAAATTTGGACACATTCACACAAATGTTATTAAATTACTTTTAAAATTTATCAATTTGTAGTTTGTAATGAAATTAGTATAATCAATCCCTTCATAATCCTGTAGGTAATTAATATCTGAATACTTGCTAATTTCATAAATAGAAAAAATAAATTAACTCTTACCATTAGATGATATCAATAAAATAAAGTAGGTACTTTTTTACAAATCCATAATATTAAAGAAAAGAAGCCTGTGGATTACTTTTACATATTATAAACCTTAGAGAAACAAATTATAAAAGAAAGTTTCAAAGAAGACAGGTTTGAACATGAATGTAAAAGAAAAGTGACTTAAATGGATGAAAAAACTATGAAGCAAATTTTTGACAGCATAATTTTATTCGTTTATTTTTATTTTTACTTACATATTCAATGTGCAGTGACCAAATTAAGGTACTTAGACTTTCCAACTCCTTAAACATTTATTATATCTTCATTTGAAAGTCATTAAATGCCTCCCTTCTACTTATAAAATACTGCATGATGAATTGAATTGTTCTGAGCTTAGCCGCCGTACTTAGCCGGGGAACACTGGAACTCAGTCTCATTACCCAGCCCCCTCCTTTTCCCTGCCATCGGCCCTCCTCCCATTTGACCCAGGTACCATCCTAGGGATCTTCCCAAAGGAGTTTAAGATATCGTACTACAGTGGTCCATGGATGCCCACGCTTATACCAGCAAAACTCACAACAGCTGAATCTTAGAAGGGATCTATATGTCTATCCATTGAGGAATGCTTAAAGAAAATTTAGTATTTATACAAAATATAGTACTATGCTCTTATAAAGAAGGATAAACTTGAGTCATTTTTAGGAAAATAGATACATCTTGACCAGAACGTTAATAAAAAAGAAAAATCAGACACTCACGCTTTACTATCACATGGTTTCTCTTATATGAAAAATGCAAAATATAAATCAATCAAAAACCAAACAAAAGACAGATAATAAAGACGAGAAACATAGATATTTGGTAAATGGAAATAGGAATGGAGATAGAGGTATGGGAAAGAAGAAGAGAGGAAAAGAAAAAAGAATGGAGATGTGTTGTGTATGTGCACCAACTCCTCACCATGAGTACCATTATTATGTAAAGCAAACATAGACAAACAAAAATAAAATTTAAATAATGTCAGGGAGACATCTTGCTAGGACAAACACCTGCTCTGAGAATAGTTTTAGAAAGATAAAAGAGGCAAGATGAGTTAATGCTGAATAAACTCACAGATAAGCATGCAGAGGCCTACAACACACACTCAAAGTCCCAGACCACAAAGCACAGGTAGAGTTTTTTTAAATATCAGAACAAAAATTATCCACAAAAAAGACACTAATCAATTTAGTTGGTTTCCCTTATTTCCAACCATATTGGTAGCATTGCCATTGTAGAGTAAATTAAGAACTTTTAAATGGTAATTGTTTCCCCAACTATGCAAGAAGATGGAAGGAAAGAGGCAGCTTGAGCGTCATAGCCTAAAGCCTTGTGTGGAAGTGTGGTAGACATGGAAAGGGAGCGTTTCACAGCACAGTGATGGACCTGGGGGAACAAGAAGACACAGTGGATGAAAATCGCCCAGGTGTTTCCTAACAGCAGCATTAAAAGCTGCATTGTATGTCAACATCGACTCCCGGCTGACCAGTCCAGCAGGTGACCAAAGAAACGTAAATGTTGACATCAGGTTTGTAAAAGACACAAACATGAATATGGGCAGGTTCTTTGTTATCCTGTGAGCCTTCTCAGAATTGAGAAATCAAAATTTAAATGAAATGAAATGTCTATCTCAGCTCCCAGGTTTACAAAACTTAAAAGACAGAAAAGGTCAGTGAATTCCACTCTCGCATTCCCGGACAGGGCCCCAGCACAAGGAATCAACTGACACCCCACCCACACAGGGTGGGGGTGGTGCTGAGGGTGTCTGAATCCTCAAATGCGCTGTATGCATCTTCGTCTGATCCTTTGTTTCTTAAAAATGAAAGTAAAGACCAACAAAATTAAAGAGGTGCAGATTAATATGTAAATGCGGTGGGAAATTTTTATTTTACATTTACATTCAACTACTATCAGCACTAAGGCACTTGAAAGAAAGGCATAAATCTCAGAGCTTTTACTGCTGCTGTTTGAGCATCTGCGCATTAATTTGCTGTGTTCATTGAATGCATTATTACATGACAGCAAATGCAATGTATTACACGTGTTTATTAACTAGATGTGTGTCTGTGAGAAGACGATGACCTATACACTCTGTAGCTGTGAAATTAAGACTTGCTGAAGACAAATTACAGCGATTAATCACATTACCATGCATCACTCGGACAGTCAGGACTAAGACTGCCAGGACAGGAAAGAAAGAGTTCGGTTATGAATTTATAATGCACTGAAAACCTCGTACCTGATGCACAACACTCAGATTCCTATGCGACTCAGTGTCACTTTATGTCTGTAATTAGGCAGCATAATTATAAAGTTTTAGTGAGCAAGCCTGCCCAGAAGAAACATTGCTGCCAGCAGTTTGGTTATATTTACATCTAAAATATGTGAACTCAAAGGACATAACCATCTCTGCCCTTCATACATCTCAGAAACTGACAGATCCTCTATCATCTTTACATCTTTTCTTTCCTGATTTTTACCCCTAATCCAAGTACCTCGTTTGTCTGAACCAACTGGTCAAGGTATTTTCCCTGTAGAATAATGGGTCCATAAATATTTCTGAATCCTTCACCTGTCTCATACATCATTGAAACCACTGCCTGATTAATATCAGAAAAAGACGTTTCTCACCCCTGGATTCCATAGTATCATATGTGATCTGTAATTTCCTCCCCATCAGTGCAGTGATTTCCATCTCTGCAAGGACATTCTCAGTCATCATAATACCCACCAAGTACAACAGTGTTATCTTGAAGGCCAAGGAGAAAGAAGTAACTCAGTCTCTGAGAGAAAATTTAACATTATCTTCTCATAGTTTATCAGTGAAAACATTTGAAAAGATAAAAGGGAAGAGAATTTAAATGATAAAACATATTTACTGAAAAGTGTACTTTAAAAACATAAAATATGGCTGATTAGCAAAATGGAAAATGTATACCTTCCTTCCTCTATGAGAACAACTTCTCAATAGCCATTCAAGGATAAATTCTGTACACCAGTTAAGAGGCTCTTACACCTTAGCCACGTGCATCTGGTGGCAAAATTCCTAGCACTCACATGCTCAGCACAATGTAACTCAGAGAAAATTCTTCCTGACATAGCAGAGGATAACTGAGAAAATTCCCAGCTTTCAGCTTTCACCTTAGGACAGAGGAAAAGACTAAAACATCCACCCAGTACTCAAAGGAGGTAGGGGTCAGGAGACTATCTTATGCAATAAGACACATTAAATTGCTGCATAAAATTGACTAAATGGATTAATACTCATTAATCAATAAGGTTTTTGTAATATCTTGACCTAGCTGAACCCATACTTATGAGAATCTAAGTGAACTGGTAGTATGTATGGATTGGTGATTCCAAATAGCCACTTGGCTTGACAGGCATCACTGTGCCTCAGTGTGTGAGCAGCCTTCTGCCAGCACCCCAGGAGAAACAGGGAAAGTGAGTCCCTGCTTCCAACCTCAGCTAAGAACTGGGAGTGCAGATGTGCTTGTGATATTTAATGTCCCGTGAACTTTAACCTGTGGGAACTTGGGGCATGATTTCATAATAAAGGAAATCTCTCTGAAAAGGTACCTTTCTTACAAAGGGTATCACCTGCAGAATACAGAGAATGGCCACAGCCTTTGGCAGCCAGTGACAGACAGAATGGAAGGTCAGAGGTGAAGGCTTCCTGGTGACTCTTGAATATCTTCAGGAAACTCAGAAATCACTAAGATTTGGACAGGGTCAGACGAGTTTCCTGGAGCAGAGTTCCAGTTCCATGGGTCACCAACCGCTACATTATTTATATCAGCACATCTCAGTCAGTCATACTTGAAGAAGTCATTCATTTTACAGTAAAAAATTATAAAAGATTATCTTATGCAAAACAAAAGAAAAAACCCTACCTTTCCCTCTTCAGGTGATGGCAAAAATGCATTTAATTAATATAAAAATCTATTCCTGGTTAAAATTCTAGAAAGCCAAAGATGTCTATGAACTTAATGTGACAAAACCATAGATAATATAACATTTAACAGGAATATGTTACTGTCACTCAGTGATATCAACAGCAAGATAATGATACGGGCCATTCCCACTGATATTTAGCATTTTCCTGAAAGTTCTATGAAAATTGAATGAAATTTTTAAAATCAAATATAAAATTGTAATTGTTAGAAAAGTATAAGAGTATGTGTTCAGAAATTCCAAGAGGGTAAACTGAAAATTCCTTGATTTAGTGAAGTTGTATAAGAATATTTTTAAATGAACATGCATTTGCACATTTATATAAAATAATAAAAACCAGTTAAGAAATATTTTTTAAAAATTTCAAGCTACAGAGCAATATAAAAATCTGGAAAACTCATAAAGAAATACAGAATATCTGCCTAAAGAAAGCTATAAAACTCTCTTGAGATATAAGACAATTTAAGATTTAAATATGAAATTCAAGTTATTTTATACCATTGGTGGGGAAGCCAAATATTGCAAAAGTCATATATGGAATTATCATGTTCTGTAACACGGCAGTACTTTCCAATTTTTCAATAATATGTAGGCAAAACTTCATAATAATAAATGCAGCAGCAGTGCAGAAGGAGAAATAAAAAGGCTGAAAGAAGCAGGGACTGTTGGCATCTGTCGTGGGCTTTGCTAAAAACCAAGGTGGATAGACCCAGGCATGTAAAGAGGACGCATGCGGGTAGGCGCAGATGAAGGTAGAGGGTCATGTATCCCAAGTGGAGCCATCTGACAGGATTTACAGTAACAAAAGAGAGAGACTGAAAGGAAAAGAAAAGGAAGGCGATTGTCAGTGCTTTATCTTGAAGGGTGGAGGCTGGAGAGTGGAGAACAGGGAAGCGAACACGGGCATCACTTCTGTTCCGGACACGGTGCCCTACACGTGCCACAGTGCTCTCAGCAACCTCAGGGTGTTAGCTGCATACTCCATAGACGCGTACGGTAGTTAGAGCAATAAAAACAGGACACAAACAGTATGCACCAGGTAAACTTCGGCGAAAGGGTCAAAGGATAAAATGGTGGGTGGAAAGAATGAGGGATGGAGGGTTGGCTAGTTAAATGTTTTAAAAGAAAAGTGAAAGATTTGCAATCTTAAGATGAATATTGAGTTGTTAATTTAACAAGCAACTCTGTTTTTCAGTCTATTACAACATTTTTCTGCAATATGACTATAATAGAACATGTGTTGACTTTGTTTTTGTTTGGTTTTTTAAATGTTTTATTGAATTCTTTATTGGTAATTTTTTTTTTTACACATCATGATCACACTCAGTGTTGATAATGTGTACCAGTGTATGACATGAGTTAATTCTCATTTTTACTCACTCCTCTGCCTACCCTGCAACCCCCACCCCATAAACATACCCTTTTTTCTTTTTTTAACATCACATTTTTTTCTTTCCCCTCATTACTTACCCCTATCCTTTCCATTTACGTATTTGTATTTTAAAATAGTCTTTCCAGGCGTGGTGGCCTATGAATCCCAGAACTTAGGAGGCTAAGGGAGGGTCACCATGAGTTGGAGGCTCCCCTGGGCTACAAAGGGAGGTGAAGTCCAGCCTGAGTGACAGAGCTGGGCCCCGACAAGCATAGTCTCTATGCGACCCTGGCCCACAGTCAGTCTAGAAGTTGTGCTGCGTAATTCTGTTCAGATCAGAAACTCCTTGCAGGATAACACTCGCTTGAATTAGAAAACGTGGAAATCCTGAGAATAGCTTCAAATTCTGTATACTAGCTAACATTTGTACACTACTGTCACAGAGAAGTGCCATTTTCCATGTGCCCAGAATATGCGTGCCCATCGCACAGAGATGGCACCGAAACCATTTCTATCCCTATTATCTTTGTTACCCTCCCAGGAACCTTGGCACAGGTGCCACATTTCACTCATTTTTGTATCATTACTCTTTACAAAATGAGCCTCTCACATACAGTAAGCACCCTTTAAGGGTGGCTTAATTAGATGCATGAATCAAGATGATATTTTAAAAACTGGATTCATGTGAAACAATACACACAATTCAGTCAGAAGCTTCGAGGTAAATTCTATCAATTATTTCTCATACTAGAATGTAAGAGTTTAATTAGAGAGTTTTCTGTTTGTCTTATGATTTTAATTTGCAATTTTCCCTGGCTTTCAGACCTAGTAGAGGTTTTTCTGCTGCATACTGCCTACCTTTTCTGCTTTCACACACAGAAATACATGGGAGATGTTTATTTAACCATTTGAAAACTATAACTTTTGTATAATTACAGAATTCACCATTTAATGTGTCACTTTTAGTTATGAAGAATGTGAGTGATACATATTGGGAAGGAAAAGAATATTAGAACTGCTCTGAACTGTGTGAATTAAGGATGTTATAGAAGTCAATTATGTCTGACTTTTGTGTCTCTCATTTTCTGCTAAACCCAAATCAGGCTCTTCTGTTTGACACCCATGGTCCTTCATATACACAGTAACATAAAGGAGGCCAGGCCATATTGTTGGTATAGAGCTAAACAAAGACATGGGCCTCTGAAGCCTCTCTAAAACGCTTCCTATTACTAGCACTGTTTATTAAATACTGCAAGAGGCATTGCAGACAGTAAAATGATTGGGTTTTTCTATATCATCAGTACTTAGGCTTAAATCAAACAAGAAATAACTAATGGAGAGATTATATAATTTCATAAAAGATGAAGAGGTCACAGAACCCTCTGCATACACGATTTTTCCATTTAAAAGCTGTTAGATTCCATAAGTTCCATCTGACTCTGGTTACTGACCTATAAAATGGAAATTATAATATGTTCCTTGTAGAACTATGATAAGGATTACATAAAACCATTTCTGTGAAAGTATTGGCTGACGTATCATGAGCAAAAGGAAGGAGGAAAAGAGGGAAAGAGCGAGTGACAGGACTGCTAACGGTGTGTCGGTGACCACGACTGTGTGAACAAGCCGCTCACCCCAACCCTTTGGGCATCTGTCATTTCACAGCTGCACGGGTCAGAAGCCCAGAAACAACTTCCTGGGGTCTCTCGGAAGCCTGCGGTCCAAAGGCTGGCTGAGTCTAGAGCCCCCGCAAGGCTGCGCGCGGAGATCCACTCCCAGCACACTCAGCAGGTGCTGGCAGACTCCGCTTCTTACACAGTGTTGGACTGAAAACCTTAGCTCCTTTCTGGGTATTGCCTACCAGCCAGCCCTAGATCTGGAGGCGTAAGAAGGCACCAGAGAACAGCTCAGAGCACGGCCATTTGCTTCATCAGGAGGGAGGGTGCGAGGAGAACACGTGGCCGGCTTTTAGGGGACCTCGGAATGAAGTCTCACCGTTCTTCTACGCTGTCTGACACGCAGCCACAGGATCCAGCTGTGGCTCGGGGAAGAGTCCAGAAGAGTCACATTCCAGGGGAAGGAAGACCTCTGAGGCTGCAGCCGCAGTGCTCACAGTGACGTTCACTGGAATGGTGTGGTGGGGAATTCAGCAGAGCTACAGTGTGTGCACCCAGATGCCAGCTCTTCCTTAGTCACCTCCATTTAGAGCAAGTCCTGGCGCTCTTTCCCCAGGTTTCCTTAACTGTAAAGGCCAAACGCAAGGGATTCCTGCAGCAGGAGGAGGAAGGAGCTTCACACACAACACGTAAAGTGCGCCCTCGGTAAACACCAGCTGTTGTCATCGGCGTCCCTGTTATTCTCAAACTGCTGAAAATAGAGGGAAAGTGTACCGAGTCACAGAGTGATGGGAAATAGGTGAGATTACTCCAGGGAATGCATTTCTTCTTGTCATGCTGCCCCCTACACATCCTGGGGTGTTCAGATTCAGCTTGAAACAAGCCCTGTAAACTGGGGATGTGTCCTGTGCCAACAGCCAGTCGCTTGAGGCAAAGAGAGAAAACGTTCCCCGCCTTGCTGGGGGTGAGCCGTGTGGATTGGGCAAATCACCGCGCGGTCCCCTGGAGGCAGCCACATAGTTAATCAGATGCAAGTACATCAAGCTGGAATACTTGATCTCTCTAGCACCCTCTTCACAATGACAAATCTAGAAGCATGGAAGAAGCAATCTCAGTTTTTATAAATGGTAAAAGCTGTTAATTTTGCAGTGAATTTTATACATTTATTCACAGCAGAGAAATCATGCTATTTCTAGCTCTTCTTTTATTGCTAGTAAGCCTCTCAGAATTACAACTAGGAAAATATTTCCTTTTGCTCCTGGGTGGCAATGAATTTCCCAGTGGAAATAGAATGGTATTGTGTTCTTGCTGCTTAATAACTCAACATTTGGCCTTGTAGCTCTATGATATTCTTAATTGTCTAATCAAGATGTTTTCTGAAACATCTTGTTATAAAATCCAGGTATACACCTTTTTTCTATGCTTATCAGGAATTGTGTCAGCAAAAGATACATTTGAAATAGTCTAATGTTCTCATTTTAGATATGAAATATGTGAGTCTACAAGACTAATAGGTACACTTGAGTAATAACACACATATGTCCTCATAAAGTCATAGCCGGTCAAGGCAGATCCTTACACTTCTGTCTCCTAGGATTCTCACCCCAGTATTATTATTATAACCTCTACAGGTGACAAAACCTGAGGCCAGGCCATCTATTTGTCATTTTAATATTTTATCACCTGCACTCAGACACAAAATCTCATCAATATTTTCTGCGTTCCGTCTTGGAGTGTTATCTCTCTGTGGCATTCTGGGTGGAAAGGAGTGAAACATGAGAGCTAATTTCTGTCCTTACACAGTTGTTCCCCATAACATACAGCACTATGACCTGTAAAGATGTTCTTTCAAATCGTGATGGGTGAAGCAAGGGGAAGGAGGCAGCCAAGCCGAGAGTCCTTCAATAGCCACACTGCAGCTGAATCTGCAGGAAGCTGTCTAGAAGAGGGAGTCAGACGTTCCAAGAGAGGAATCAGAAAGGACAAAGCCCAAGACACTGAGAAGTCGGACTGCTCAGAGAACAGGGAGAGGTGAGCGACAGCATGAACAGCTCCTCTGCCATCTGGGAAAATATCCGAGCGGGTCTCAATGGGCTTCCTGCCTGCACTGTGGAGCTCTCTCCCTGCTCTCTGCTGCTCCTGAACCAGGACCTTCAAAAAGTCAGTGAACTGGCCGTGACCTCGAACCTCTTCATGCTCTCAAATAGTTCCTTCCAGAGATCTGCAAAGAGAAGAAACCTACGCGGGACTGGCCCAGTCGAATGGAATTGCCATTCAGCTTTCCGAGGACTCTCCTTGCAGATTTCCAGAGACTTTGTGCTAGTGTACATGCCCACCAACCAGGTGGAGGGTTCCGTCTTCCCCACACCCACCTCAGCACTTGTTTTTATTTACTACTTTGATGGTCGCCATCCTTTGGAACTATAATGAAATCTCAGTGTTGTTTTGATTTCTGTTTCTCTTGTGGGCAGAGATGTTGAACAGAGAGTTTGTGTATTTGTGGGTCCTTTGCATTTCTACTCCTGAACACTATCTCTTTGTTTCACTTGCCTATTTTGAGGAAGTCTAAGTTTTGCTGTTCTTCATATATTCTACATATTAGTCCTCTTTCAGAGGAATAGTTACCCATTTTTTTTCTCATTCTAGAGGTTGTCTCTGTGTGCAGAAGATGAATTTAAACCTCATGTACTGCAAATATGTACTGAGAAAATTAGATTTAAAAGAAGAAAAATCAGAAGAAAAATACTCAGAGGTACTGCAATCTCAACAGAAATTTCTACCTTTACAGTGCCCAAGCGGAGGCAGAGATGGCAGCTATGTATAGTATCTCCATAGATATGTGCAAAGGACCAGCAGGAAGAAAGGGGGCTCCATCCACACAAGGCCAGGCACCAGCAGAGCTCAGAGAGGCAGTGGAGCCGCCCCTCCTTCCTGTCCTTCAAGCTGAGAGCAGTGCTGGCTCCAAGAAGGTCAAGGATATTGGGACCTCTGCTGAATACACACACACACACACACACACACACACACCACGGATGGTTCCAACTATATGAGAAGTAATTAGGTTTTATCTTAGCATCAAACGGAGCCAAGAATAAATGGTTCCTGACTACTTACTAAATGCCAAAGAATATTCTAGATCATATGCTTATATTATCTTACTTTTTTCCCAAAGCAAACTGAGATGTAGATATTTTTAATGTAGCTATTTGAAAAAGGCTCAGGGAAAAAAAAGTAAGATACTTACTCAAATTCACACACATGAAAATTTTAAACATATGCAGTTTATAGCTTTTGCATTTTTCTCCAATACAGCTACTTTTCCAAGGCTGGATATAGGGTAGAGTGATGAATTGGTAGCACGGATAGGAGAGGATTTTGTTCCCACATCCCACACGGTACACAAACATCCCCTGCTTCGTTAGCACAACTGTTCAGATGCATAACGATACCGGGCTGGTGACAGATTAGGCTCCATCTAGCTGGCAGACAACTGGACATATTTTGATTCATCATTGGTGGGTCATTATACCTGGGCAGCCACGGATAGAACATGGAAAAATTTTGTGCAGTAATTTGGCATGTAAATAAAATTTTTCTGAATTCTAGTCTGCAAGACAAGGCAGATTCAACAAATGTTTTAAGACAGCCTCTAAGGTAGGAAAAGTTTGGCACCAAATGCCAACACCCCCATACCTCCCACATTTGTATGCTGAGGCAAAATGCTCTGGGAATGTAAATGTCTGCCCAGCAGACTCCAGGGCTCCTCGCTTGCTCTTGGAGATCCTTTGCAGAGTGGTGTCCCAGTTCTCCTCTTCTACACTAATGGGCAGGTTGCCTTACAAGTACAAATCATTATCAAAATAGATCAGGGACTTGACAGTGCCTTTCATCAATGATTTCAA
The DNA here is from genome assembly GCA_004026965.1 of Petromus typicus. NCBI lineage: Eukaryota > Metazoa > Chordata > Mammalia > Rodentia > Petromuridae > Petromus > Petromus typicus. Next base: position 61,991 of record PVIR01002099.1, read on the forward strand.
ATGCACTAGCTGGATGTTAAGGTGAAATGAATCAACCTGTTCTAAAAGCAGGTAAGCCAAGCCACAAGGTAGCTTCTTCTAGAAAAGGCAAATGTAATTGAGGCCCCCATTCCTCTGAACTGAAGAAAAAAACATTTCAAGGCAGAGGTGTTACTTTTCTCCATTCCCCCAAGCAGTTCTTAAGATTCAGATTTACTTTTTCCCCTCTTTTAGCTTCCTTGCTTATTTAAAAAGTGCCAGAATAAAAGTGCTCAGTTTAAATACCTCCTTAAAAGTTATATAAGGAGTTTCAGTATAAGAATGTCCAAGTGAACTTTTACAAATAAAACCAGATTAATTAAAACTAACGTGTCTGAGCCTCATGGTGGACAAGGCAGTTGGCCACAAAAATCTATGTGAGGCTGGCGATAACACAGCATATTTCCTATGGATGCAGTATTTGGGGTAAAGGTACACATCTATAAACAATTTAGGTTAAGAGCTGTTGGATTCTAAATCAACACTCAGTCAAGGAGGTGTACAGAGAGTTCTAGAGAACTCTAGAGAGATGCTAGGAGTGAGCGATCTGCCCTTCAACCCTCATCTGAGCCCATGTCACCCCACCTCACTTACACAGGGTCAAGTGGGACAGTTGCCAGCCCAGTAGGGGCAATCTCCACTTCTTCTACCCAGTAGGAGACAGGATATATTTAGCTCTTCACTAGAAACCACCACTCAAAGTATTTAGCACACTGATACGAAATCTCAGATACACAAAATATCCATAAGGTGAACAGGTCATCTTCTCTCTCCAGGGTTGGGAGCAGGATGATTGAGAGAAACCTCACAGATTCCACTTGGTGTTTTCATGAGAATACAGTGTGGGGAAAAGTGTCTTGGGATACTGGGGATCCTGTGTGTGTCTTCTAAAGTTAAATCCCAGCTGGAGAATGGCCCTTGTTCTCCGTGCAAGATTCTGAAGGTACAGGACAGCCACAGAGATGATGAGGTGTAAAGCAGGAGGAGAAGAGGGCAACCAAAGTGGTACACTCCACATCATGCACAGAAAAGATGAAGTTGTCCTCGTGGCTCACGTGGATTCCACAAAGATATCCAGCTTGAGGCACATTTCTGGGGCTACCCAAGGTAAAGGACAAGCCTTGGTGGAACCTACCAGGGCAAGAGCTCAGCGGGACAGTAAAATCAAGATGTCTGATGCACAATGCACCCTTTGGATTATCATCTGCACCATTGTGAGGAAGATGGAATGTAGCACACCCATGCACTTGTACCTTTCAGAAATGCAAAGGAAACGTGCTGTGGTGCATCCTACAGTTCCAGCTCTCTGGGAAGCTCAGGTTGAGGGTCAAACACCAGAGTCTAGTCAACACAACTGAATGACTTTGTGAGACTGTACCTCAAAATTTAAAAAACATTAAATTTAAAAAGTAGGATAAGGGCAGGGATTTAGCTCAAGTAGTACCACACCAACCTTGGAAGCACAAGAGCCAGAGTTTGATCCCTGGTACCGCAAAAAAATAAAATAAAACAAATGCAGGGCAGTGGCTCCATGAGAAGGCTAGGGATCAATCCCATAACCCTCCCAACAGTAAACGTGACTGAAGTGACAAAGTACGCTGTGTGTTTGTACAAACCTGCCAAAATGAAACCCATTAATCAGTATAACAAATTTTAAAAAGTGAAAAGGTAAATTTAAAAAGTTTAGCAAATATAAACATTTCAACATCTGCCAAAGCTGAAAGAAGGATCAATAATAGATAAGAGAATTTCAAACAAAACAAGATAAATGAAAAATAACCTTGAGTCATTTCTTCCTCTCCTGCATAATTCTGTAGATGACCAGGTGTGAGGAAAAAGAGAAATGGCAGAGAAAAGAAGAATCAGAGGCTGTCAAGAGGGAAACCAGTACAAGCATGAAGTTTTAGAAGGCTGAGGTTCAACTACAGACATTATGACTGAAATCTAAATTAAAGGTTTTATCTGATGAGACTGAATCTCCATGATGAAAGCTGAGTTATTCTTATTGAAACGGTTCAAAACCCTCACATCATTTCCAGAGATTGTCAAAGAGTGGGGAGTTAAACAGGGTACACTTATGGAAGCAAGGGAAAAGTTTCCTGGTTGAAACATACCATGATTGTCTGACTTAATAACGTTAGTTATTAAGTTATTAAGTATTATCTTCACAAGGTCACACGTAAATAGAGTTCAGAGCAGTGATTCCTTTGAGGTCTTAGGTTTTACTATGATTACTCTGAGATTCACACTAAGGTCTGTCTGACTCCTAAATCTCTTCCTTTGTGCAGTATAACTCATAGAGGAAGATATGAGATTAAATGTGGAAAATGTAAAATGTAAGTTTGTGTATGTGAGTGGTTAGGAGATTTGTTTGGAGAAGCAAGAAAAATCACGACATACTTAACATGTATGGTGTGACCGTAGTAAGATTTTATTTTGCCTTTACCTTATTTCACCAATAAAAAGCAAAGATGAGGATTTGGCAGGTGGCTTAGCAATGGCAAAAAGAATAGAAAAAATCAGATGTGATGGGGTGGGGGAAATTCCAGTAATAATAAAAAATAAGAACAAAATTGCATAAAGTTCTTTACTGGTTGTTTCTCTGACTAAAATCTTCTCCTCCCTGTAAGATATTTGAAATTGCCATTTTTAGTGAGGATTTGTTGGCCTTCCCAGGGTGTGATCGCTAAGATTTCATGAGAATTCTGGTAACAGCACATCATTTATCTTTCATGTTTTAGTCTTTTCTCTACTGCCTCTTCTTCAGGTTCTGACTGAAACACTGGCCACACATTCTGTTCCTCTTGTAGCATCTTTTAGTGCAGAGAGTACACTGTTTGGTATACAGCGAATTTATCGGGACGAACAAATCAACAGGGGGAGCCTGGAACTTGAAGTCACTGAGGCAATAAAACTCACCTGTGAGAATTTCTGAAAGAATTGACACTAATGAATACAGGAAATGCAAGCATTTTTTAAGAAAGGGACAGAAGAAGTTAACTGGTTGGTTGGTTGGTAGTTAAGGTTTTAGGAATATAGAGTCAAATATTCTATATACAAATATAGAGTCAAGCAACATCTATACACATTCAGTAGCTCTGGTGGTGTGCTCCCCTCTGTCAAGGTAAGTTCACACTGAGAATATTTTGCATCTGGGCATATCGACTTACTATTCAGTCAGATACGGTGTTAGGAAAAAGCAGGTTGGCTCCAAAAGCTGTTCACGTCCTAAGGTCTGAGACCCGTGAACACTTCATGTCACACACACAAGAGGATTCAATTTGCAGCAGAAATTAAGGTTCTTAATCAGTTCCCTGTGGAGTCAGAGATTATTCAGGTGTGCTGCTGGAACTCCGAGTGTCTTTTAAGAGGGAGACAGAAGGGAAGGGGGAGTCAGAGATTTGAGATGCTTTAATCCTGGAAACTCAAAAAGACAAGGAAACAAATTCTTCTGCAGAGCATCCAGAAGGAGCAGGCTCACTGACATCTTCATTGTAGCAGACTGACTGATTTCTGACCTGACATTCCAGACAGACAGAAAGACAATAAACTTACATTGTTTTAAGCCACAAAACATGATCGTTTATTTCAGCAACAATAAGAAACAGACGAAGATGCCAAAGTTCATATTATTTTAACTGAATATTTTGGTTCAACAGAAACCTAACAACAAGAGAGCAGTCCCATTTCATATATCACTATTTGATTTATTAAGTTGATCATGAAAAGCTGAATCCCAAAGCTGATAAAAGTGCTCACTTCGCACGGCTGGTCTTTGGGTCATTTGGGTTTGGGGGTCTCTCTTATTAAAGGCTGGTCATTGCCCACCCAGGGTCCTCTTCTCACCCATCTCTCCAGGACTAAGTCAGCAAAGCAAACCTGCCTGCTGTCTCTTGTCTTTCAGGTGGATTGCAGTGTGCCCATCCTTCCTGTCTATGCAACCACTCACTCATTTGCTGTCTGTGATAAGGATATCCTTATCTTCCAATCAAATCCACATTTTTAGGAGCACATCAAAGTCATTTTCCAGGCCTGGCCTTTTCTTCTTTTATTCAAGGAAATAATTCCTAGAATAAATGGGCTCCATTTATCGTGCACATGTAGAATATTGAGAGAAGCCTCCTAGTGAGGAGTAATGTGTGAGCCAATGCCCCTTCCACGCTGCGGAGCCTGCCAAAGGAACACGGGGTAACGAGAATGGGAGAGCGCAAATTAAAGCGTGTCTCAGTCCAGCACAGAGCTGAGTTGAAACTCACTATTAAAAGGGAGATCTAGAAGAGCAAAAGAGTTGCAGTCTTTCCGCACCTGTATCTAGGTTACTATTTGTTATGATTATCCAAACTCCAAAGCCTTTCATCACAGAGATAGGCTATCCCAAGAAAACCAGGTGGCTCATGTCTTCTCTTTCTACTCACGTCCCTCAGAGGTGTCATTCCAAGCCCTGGAAGATATTTTTCTTGTCCTTATCACCCTCTGAAAATATTCTCTCTTACCCTAGACAGTAACCTGTAACACTCTGCCTGGGTTGATTTGTGGGCCTGTTGGAAGCCTTATTAATGATGTGGGCTTCACCGATTACCCTCTTTCAAGATGCGCTGAACATAAAGGTGGGCAGGAAATGACCTGCACAGACACAATCAGTCCATGTCCTGGATCTCGCTTCCCACACACGCCTACTCATTTCTCCAGCAGACATCCAGAATGTGCAAGTCAGAACCTCGGCCTGTCTCTTCCTACAAATGCACAGTGCTCCTGCTTTCTGTGGCCAAGTGCCCACGCTCACTCTGCGTGTAATCCGCTCATCTTTCCCACAGCACTCTCCCTGGAGTTTGTGAGGAGGTGCAGGGCAGGGACCACCCAGTATATGAGCATTTTCTCCACCCTCCCTCTGACCTTTCTGAGGAGACAGGCATTCTGGCAGTAATGAAATCCTTTGTCCCTATTGACAGGAAAAAGCATTTAAGAATGACAATTTTTATCACATAGTAAATTGTACCAAATACAGCCGGTGTAGTAGTCCTGGTGTCAAGTAGAAATCTCAGAATTGAGCTTAAGCTGCCAATAAACTCTTATAACAAATAAAAAATAAAAAATAGCAAAGCTGTCTATGTCATATATTTGGCTCTGTGTCATTATTTTCTAAAGTTCAAATACTGAAGGATGCTTCATGCCAAAAGAAATTCCTCCCTTGCCATGTTTAGGAGTCAAGGTCACAGACTTCACATACTTTATGAAAGTCTCCATGAATATCCACAGAGGAATGATAGTGATTTCTAATATCACTATCTTTGTCTCCTACCCTGCATCTCACAGTCTGATTATTTAAGTGCAGACTGTATCTTCCCGGCTAAACATAATCTTTCTCTTTGGTATAAGGACCAATGTGGAAATAGTCACAGACAAAGAAATGTGGGTCACCTGCCTTCAAAGTCTCTCTCCTCTGTACCAGCAGATCTCAGCGTCCAGGATTTCTCAGCTAACCCTGTACAGAAAAAGATGCTGTCTTATTCCCTCCAGAACTCTCCAAGGGTTAAATCTGTACTTGAGACCAGCTGGAAACACAAGCGACCGGCATTTAGGTTGTAACTCATGACTGTGGTCATAAGTTTAAACTAAAATTCCAGTCCTAACCCCAGTTGTTCCTGCGTCAGGCTGGTCATACCTGTATGCAAGTGTTGCTTTATAGAATAGTGCAGTTAATGTGTAATTTAAAAATGTTTTGTAAGTAAATTCATGAAACATCTATAGGACCAGTTTTCTATCATCTTTTCCTACTTCTGAATAAAACCTACAGTACTTAATACATGTTGGATAAATATCCAAACAGATACATCTAGTTTGCCTTTTTTTTTTTTTTTACAAACTTGGCATTTTCACAGACACATACACACACACACAGCAGAGAGCATCTCTCTTTATTTGACCTAATTGTCTAATTGTCACTTCTTTGACCTCTCTGAATAGGTTGAGTTACCCATTTTAAATATTGTCATAGCAACCTGCATTGTTTCATGCTAGCAGTTTGCACAAATATAATTATGTTGTTGGACTATTGGCTTAATAATGCCCTTTCCTACAAAATTATTTGCACCCTTGAGTGTAAGAATCATGTTCATCTTGTTACAATTAATAAAGTGCTAATATATTGTGGAATATTTATTGAATGCATAAATATATGCATAATTAGATACTCTGAAATGTAAGGCCAAATATAGGCTTTGGTTTCTATTTTTGTTTGCGGATTTTAGTGAGCTTTTGCCTCCAGTGAATGCATTTGTACTTCACAGGATGTTTTGTCACAGCTGTGTGAAGTCTTAGTAGGAAGAAGTCCTCGCTTGCCTTACAAATCCTCACAAACAGACCCTGACCCATCTCTTCAAACTTTGCCTGGAAATTTAACACTCTCCAAACGCTCTGTCCATTTTGTAGTCCTGTGAACTGTTTCAGTCCTCTGAGGAATGACAAGTATAAATATATAAGCAGTTCGGCTGAGACGACTCTTCAGTGCCTTGTTGGGCAAAGTTCTCTTCTTCCTCTTCCTCTCCTCATTAACCTCCCCAACCCACTCAGCACCCCTCTCTTGCAGCACTTCTGCAGTGCAGCCTCCCCCCCAAAAACAAAAAGAGTGGATAATTCATTTTCCACACTGAGGTCCCCAAGCACTAAGATGCTCTCATTCTTTATCACAGTGTGTCTTGTGGTTGCCGCCTGCTCCTCCCACTTCCTTGTCCTCCGCCTGGAGCTCCTGCAGCAGCAATGGTTGGTACCCATCGCAGCACACACTCTCACACTCTCGCGTGGTGGTTGGCACACACAGGGCCCAGGCAAAGCTTTTGGGTTTTTTGCCTCAGTGTTTCATGGAGCTGTAATCAAAGTGTCAGCTGCTCCCACCTGAGGCTCAGAGACAATTGGTTTCCAAGCCCTCTTGATAGCAGAGTTCAGTTCTTTGTAGGCTGGTTGATGGAAGACGTTAAGTTTCTCGCTGGCTCTAAACTGCTCTCCATTCCTCCGTGTGAGAACCTCTCCCCATGCGACCCCAGCGTATGGTGACCTGCTTCATGCAAGCTAGGAAGCAGATACAGTAACATTTCTTCAGGATGGGCCCTGTAGTCCTAGGAAAAGCAATAATAAACACATAACCCCTTCATCTTGGTCTCATGGTATAGGAGAAATCATGTCCTACACACTCCTGAGGAAGGGACTGCGACAGCATGGAACATTAGCAGGCAGGAGTCAGGGAGTCACACACAGAGCATCTGCCACAGACTCTACGAAAGGAGATGATCTGATACGATGAGTAGAGATCTCCACCCTGAGAAAAGTGAGCACACTCAGGGTTCACGGTATCATGATCATATTTGTGTACGTAGCCATGCTTTAGTTAAACATAGCGAGTTTTCATTTCTTATTTCAATAAGCATATCATTATATAACCAGTTTTTCCTTCATAAAGTTCTCTGATTATTTAATATGCATGGTTTACTTTTTAATATTTAAATTTATATTTATAAATAATATTTTTTCTTACTTAAAAATAACTTTTTTGTTTCAAGAACAGAACTGGAAGCTTTTTTCTCTTAAATAAAAGTGAGGTGTTAATTGAATGCAAAGAGTAGACTAGGCCTCAGAGAAATAACTACTCGATTCAGCTTTGCCAGGTCTGAGCAGGTAACTTCAGAGACAAAAAAACCTCAAATCCAGGGAAACTCCACAGCCTCAGCTGGTGCAAAACACACCTTTTAGATCAAGAACAATCTTCGGTAGGGTAACTGGTTTGCAACTGCAGTTGTTAAGGTCCAAAATCTTCAAGTGGTTGAGCAATTTCATGACCAAATGACAGCAGTTTTTGTTAAATAGAGGTATATCATTCTTAGGAGATGGAATTTTACATCCAGAACTTCTAAAGAGATATTTATCCTTGAGAATCTTTAATTGGAGGGTATTTTGATAAAGGATTAATAAATACTTCTCTGACTATTGCTATGAACAGAGTCAAATATCGAGTTGTTGCTAGGTAGTTGCTGCCCCTCAGAGCACACACAGGAGACTAACAACAGCAGAGAAAATGTGTGTCTAAATTTTAATGGTAATTTAAAAGTCTTAATTTCATTTAGGTATATTTTAAAATCAGTTAAATCCTTCACAGTTTGTGGCAAGGCAATTTAAATATATAAAGATTCTTCTCTTTCCCCTCAGCTGTTGCAGTGATGTTTGTAATGTGAAGATGATTGAAATCTAAAAACGTGTGATTGACAATATCCAGGGCCTGAGCTGGTCTTGACTTTCAACTCTTCCATGAACTTGTCCAACATTATCAACTTTCTACTGAAAAGTGGATGCAGAGGATTGAACTTAAAAACTCAACAAGACACTCGCTGTTTTAAAAGCCATGGGCTAAGCCACAAGATAGTGCGAGTTATCTTGGAAATTTGCAAGCATAATCATTTGCAATACATAAATATTGATGAGATCTTACAAGGTGTCCAACACACGCATTACAAAAACTTTCAGTTTGATGAATTGCATGCTGTACTTGAAGAGAGAGCATGGTAGTAAGGACATTTTTATTTAGTTTTATTGTTTTGACAGTAAATTTTCTTTTCCGGTAGTTAGCTCTTCTCTTTTAAATAAAGTGTCCCACATGCAGGTTTCTTTAGAATCAAGATGGAAACACTTTTGCATCCACCTTCTCAGAGCATGTCTCACAGAATGTCACTGGCTCTTTCCCTCCCTAAATGCCATGCAATAGAAGCCAGCAGCAAGCAGTCAGGAAGGCCAGCCTGAGTGACCGATCATTTGTATCTCCACCATGGGGCACGAAAGTGAATGTAACCACAACCATCTGAGAAACAGAACTGCCCAAAGAGCTTAATATTCATGTATTGAACCAGCCTGCTGCATTCCCTGAGAACAAGAAAACAACCTCTTTTCATGTACTTGTCTTCTGATTTAAAACCCAAAATCAAACGGTGGAACTTGACATAAAGCCAGAGAAAATTAGTCCCACTAATTGAATGGCCTTTGGCTCACAGGAGAAGAGCAAAGCTTGATGCTCAATTTGGAAATGAGAAAACTGAATGTACCACCTGGAGAGAAGTAGCGCTTAGTGCTTTCCTACTCTAAGGTTATTTACACTGTGTATTCCTAAGAAAATGAACTATTTACTGATGCACAGCACAACTGTCCTGGCTCCAAATAAATGACAAGGCCAGCAAGTGAGACTTAAAATATTTCAGTGGTTGTGGCCAGTGCTCAAGGAAATTATGGAGGATCACTTGATTTTGAGACAAATGAGTCTCAAGCAATTTAATAACATTGCATTTGGGTTGTCTAAATAAAGAATATGCAATGCAAAACTGACAACATGCATGTAGTTAGAGTGACCAATGTTGTACCCCATGTCCTTCTCCAAGAGCACCCCCTTTGTGCCCATGTACCCATGCCGGAGTGCTGCAGGACATGATCATCAAGGACCTATACGCCAGATGCTAGTAAGTCACAAAAACAGATTGTAAGCATTGATTAGAACATTTGTTTCATAAGACACTTATTTATTTTTTTCTATTGCACCCTTTCAACAGAGTAGCACAAAATGCAAAATTACTTCAATGTATGTATGTGGGGAATGACTCATGAATACAGAAATAGAAGGTCATATACCAGTGGGTCTACCCATCCTCCTCCTGGCCCAGAATTGTTCTCATCATGACTGCTAAGGCAGATGTTATGAACTGGCAGCCTGTGGGCTGAGACAAATCCCAGAGGTAGTTCTTGAGAGGCTTTTAAACATTTCTAAATTGGCATATGTCACATAAAAATATAGTTTCAGCTCTTCTTGAAAAAGCCAAATATCTGGCAACAATGACCTAAATTCCCACAGGGCAGTAAGAGGCAAGGCCTACATTGCAGCTGCATCTTTCCACAAGACGCGCTCTGGCAAATGATAGTCCCTGTCATCACCTTAACCCGAGCTGCTCCATCCATAATCCCCTGCCTGGCCCCCAGGGCATCTGAGTTTGCTACTCTGGTGTCAGAAAGTGAAAGTTCTGGTGGCCGCAGTGCTTACTTCATATCCTAAAGGTGCTCTCTTATTTTGTGCCATCATTCCGAGTCTTACACTAACCCTGTAATATTTCTTACACATCCTAGAGGCAGCTCTTCCTTTGATCTCTGCTTCCTTTTCCCTCTTAACGTTTAGTATCTCTGGGGTCCCATCCCCAGCCTTTTCGCTCTTCTCATTTCCTTCAGACAAATCCAATCATGTCTTTGAATTGAGTTCTTCCTGGATGTCTGTTTAAATTTATGTCTTTACCCTTGATCTCTATTCTGACCTTCAGGCTCAGAAGTGCAGCTGTACGAATATGACTTCTGTGACATACATACTACCAACTACATACTGTCCAAACCTTTTTTATTATCCTTTTTACAGAATCTGTGTTTTTTCTTGTTTCCCATCTTAGGGACTGCACTATTATCTCCTTGGAATAATTTTCCAGCTCTCTTTACACCAGATATCTTGTTAATTCAACATCCATATCTTTATTTTGTCACTTCTATACCTAATCCCCTTTTTTTCAATCAACATTATTGTTTATCAGTTAGATTCCTAACATATTTTAGCCATTTTATCTTTCTACTTTCTAATCCAGACTTGATATGCCTTCAGAGAGATTTTTGCAAATCACAGATACGATTATTCCCTGTACTCTACTGTAATGAGTTCAGCATACAAACAAGATTATTTAATTTGGCATTAAATGCTATTCCCAACTTCCTGCTGAACAGCCTCAGAATCTAGAGTACCTCACCTACCTGACCATAGAAAATGATTTCTCAAGAAAAATTATACATTTAATGTTCTTGAGAAGATGCAGAGCTTTCATTTGTACATAGAGGCAATAGACACTATTCCTTTCAGCTCAGACATTACTTACAAGAAGTCCTTACTCCTGGTTTTGTCTTTGAAAATGTTCTTTTACCATTCATTTCTCCACCGTAGTAAATATTATTCCCTATTCTGATATTTTCTTGTCTATTTGAGCAATTTCCCATCTACATTTTAAGCATTTTAGAAGACAAGAATAATATCTTATATTTGCATTCAGAATATTTACCACACACTAAATACACATACAACTTTATTTATTCATTTATTATTTATTTTGATAATGGGGATTAAACTCAGTACCTTGCACTTGTGAGGCCTTTGCCAGAACCACTGAGTTAAAACCCTGGTCCCAATAAAAACATTTTATGATTAATCAGTAAGTATTTTTAAGAGTAAAGGTTTAATTCAATGATACTTGAAGAAGAGTGAAAGTAAATGATACTACTTAATTAAGCTAGTCTCACCAGTCTTTGAAAATACCAGTTCACTGAGAATTATCTTTCTAAAAAATTATTCTCCAAAAATTGCTTCTTTTAAATTTTAAAAGAGCAAATAGTGCTTTGTTATATATGGACATGTACCAAAAAAAAAAAATCATTGAAATTTTCTCACTCTCTTTTAAACATTGGTCACTCAGATTTTGGAATTAACTATATCTTATTCCAAATTTATTTTGTTTTGTTTTGTATTTAGTTTTGTTTATTGTTTTGTTTGAGACAGAGTCTCACTTTGTAGTTTAGGCTGGTGCTGAACTCATCCTTGAACCCAGCAATCCTCCTGACTCTGCCTCCTGAGTGTTGGGATTACAGGCATGAGCCACCCTCCCAGCACTGCAGTATGTGGCACTGATTGCTACTGGGCATGAGTCTCAACACCTGGCATTGTTGTATGTGGTTACCAGGGATTGAACCTGGGCCTTTGCACTTGTAAGGCAGATGCCAGAACCACTGAGCTGAATCCCCAGCCCCCCAAATTTCTTGTAGGCTGAATAACTCTTTGTGAAAATGTTCTAATCCCCAGAAACTACAAATATGACACCTTACACAACAAAAGAAATTTTACAGATATGATTGAAGTTAAGGATCTTAATTAATACAGGAAGGTTCTGGAGGAAGCTAACGTAATTGAGTCTTCATAAGGAAGAGGCGGGAGCATTGGACAGTGAGGAAGCAGAGTGACTGTGAAGGCAGACTGGAGGCTACACCCGGGCCAGGGAGGGAGTGACCACCAGCGAGGATGTGGAAGAAGGGGAAGCCGGGCTCAGGTTCTTCCCTGGGGTGCCCAGAAGAATCCAGCCACACATTGTTTATAGCCTACTGTAAACTGATCCAGATCTCAGATTTCTGGCTTTCAGAATGTTGAAATAAATAAATTTTTACTACTTGCAGCCATTAAGATTGAGATCATTTTTACAGAATTAAAGAAAAAGACCAATAGATTTTGGTGCCTGAAAATGCAATGCTATTGTATCAAAAGCTAAAAACACAGCAGTGTCTTTTGAAACTGAAAAATGAGTGGAAGCTGGAAAAATTGAAGACATACTAAAGAATGACTCTGCATTACTTGAACAGATTGTTAAAATAGCTAAAGACTTTCAGGGAAAGATGTAGGAGGAACTGAGTAAAGCACAGTGCAGAGTAGCTGTGTCGTCTTTTTTGAACTGTGTTGAAGAGATGAGTGGTAGAGGTGCAAGCATCAAAGGTCCTTCTGGTAATGGCTTAGGAGAAAGCAGGGATCATGTTATCAGAAACAGCAAGAAAGGAAATCTGACTGTGACAGCAGAAATCTTAGCTGAATCATGTCCAACAATTATATCAGAAGCACAACTTTTAAGTAATGATTTGATTATTAGATGAGATTTTAAAATATGGAAAAGTGTTGGAGGTGTGACCTTGATTCTTCTTATTACATGCTCTAAAATGTGATAGGACAGGATAAATTAAAGGAAGAAGTTTTAAACCCAAAGTGACAAGGACTTGATGACCTTAGAAATTTCCGGCCATTTCAGGTGGTCAAAGATGCTCAAATTAGGAGACTCTGTCACAGAATCCCAAGATATTGTTAAAAAAAACCTTTTCTGAGTGCCACTAAAGAAACAGATGGTTGTAAAATCCAATCACACAAAGGGCTATTTGAGGAGATTAAGTCTGTGTCAGACTTCTCAACCTCCCTTGCATATGTCACTAATAAGGGGAAGGTCAACTCAGACACACCTTTTCAGGAGCCTTCTACCTGCCGGGGGGTGGGTCTGAAGCTCATATGGGTAAACACAAAGTTTCAGAGCATTTCATCAGCAGAAGCACTGTCGGTCTGAACAGAAAGAAGCAAGAAAGGGTGGAAGAAAAGAAAATTGCCAGACTTTCAAGACTCCACAGGGATAGAGCACACCAATAAACTGCTTCACTGAGAACATGGGCACCCTTCAGGAAAAGTCAGGACAGACACTGAGGATGACGCCTTATGTCCAGATGGAAAAACTGTAGGCTCGGAGTCCCCACAGATCACCGTCAGAGCTACACAACGTTATCCAGGTCACCACATACTGTTTGAGAACAATTTGACAAGAAGAGTTAACAACTGTGGACATATATGCACTAAATACTGGTGCACCCAACTTCACAGAACAAACACCGATGGATGTGAAAAGTCGGAGGGACACTACTCTCCCCTCAAAAGCTAACACATCACACCCCAGTGTTCAGAGCAGTGCAATTCACAGTAGCTGAGTCTTGGAAGCAGCCTACATACCTATCAATAAATGAACAAATTTTTAAAATATGCACAATGAATATAATTCTACGGTAATGAAGGGGAAGCTTGAGTTGTTTGTGGGATAGTGGATATACCTTGAGACCATAATGTTAAGTGAAGTAACTCAGATGCACAAGTTTAACTATGGCCTGGTTAATAGAAGAAAAAAGAGAAAGAAAAAGAAGGTATTGTAATCCAACATAGACAATAATATCTAAAGTGTACCTTGACTTAGTACATTCACATGACACATTTTATGTGTTCTTTGACCCATTAGTCTGGTTTTCAATCTGTACATTTGATAATTAACTTTATAAGGCTTTATAAAATAAACAAATGAACCTGAAGCTAGAAAATAGAAGAGGTGAAAAGAGAGGGAGTAAGAAAGGAATTGTAACGTGCTATGCACATGTTCCAATCCCCTGCAGTGCATGTAAGCATTATGTATGAAATATGTAATATGAAAGTCAAAAATGAAAAACAAAATCTAACAGTTGGCTGGCTAAAATTGAAACTTAGTTCATGTTGGTGGCTCCTTCTCTCTCACTGTCTCCTTTTTTGACTAGAATTGTTTTATACCTGTTATTCATTATGTTGTAAAATTGGTTAATTTGCTTCCTGGTTTTGTAGACTCTGGCAAGAGGAATTTAGGCCTCTGCTGGACCGTACCAGAGTTCTACCATCTTGATGAAAAGACATGAACCTTCTGAGATTGACATGCTGCTCCTCAAAACCTGGAAGCATGACCATCAGCTAGGCAAAATTACAGGGCAGGTGAGGCTGTAGATTTTGAGCAGAGATCATCCTGGCCTTCCCACGTGGACCCAGTGTGAGTAAAGTCACCCAAGGTGATTGCACAGGAGGGCAGGAGGACCAAAAAGAATGAAGAGATGAGGAAAGAAATGAGGTACCCAAAGGTTTACATGGAGGAGAGAGAATGGAGTTGCAAGTCCCTAGAGGGCAAAGACAGCAAAGAAACATATTTCCTGAGTTTCCAAAAACAAGCAGTCTTGTTTTACCCAAGAAAGTGACTTCAGGACTCTTTCCTCTGGAAAGCTGAAGAAACGTGTGCTGTTTTAAGTTGCGTCATAGGTGGTAAATTTTACAGCAGCAATAACAATTTAATATCCCTAGCTTTTCCTACAAAGTATGTTGAAATAAAACTTGAACAGCTTAAGTCTTCACATATTAAAATCACAAATAAACTTCTTAGAAAGAAGCTATAATCTTTTTTTAATTAAAATTTGAGGATTGAGGGTATAGTTCTGTGGCACAGTGGTGGTTTAGCATATATGAGGACCTAGGTTCAATCCCCAGCATCAAAAAGGAAAAAAGAATCAAATTTCAATATTAATTTAAGGTTCATCAAACAGATAATATATATGGCACATGATAACATAATTGCTATATAGAGAGAAACTCAGACAAATAGCATATGAAAAACATACAGTTTAGAGTAAAAAACATCGAATTCCTTTTCTTGTTGTCCTGGTCACAGGCTGAATAATTTTGTGTTAAGTTCTTTGCTTCTGTAAGATTCATATTTTATACTTGTAAAATTAGATCTATCTATGTACCTACTAATCTACTTTTCATAAGCCATAGAACATTTCAAGCACTCTTTAATCTATGAACCCTTAATATTCACACAAACTATATCAAATAGGCATTGTTATAATTTCCCTTCTACAAAAAAAGACACTGAGGTACTTTGTACCTTTTTGGGAGAAACAAGACGTAATGAGTGTCAGACCAAAGATTCTAAAGCAGCATCTTTTATCACGGTCTACACAATGGGCCACCACATGGAACATGAGCTAATGCTAGGGAGAGACTGTCTGCATCATCTACAAGGTTTAACCTTTCCAAAACTACGGAGACCTAAGAATAATCCCTGGTATTGGTCCTCAAGGTCTCGACAGTCTCAAAGAATTTAAAGTAATCACTCTTGGTTCCTTAAAAATATTAGGTGATCAAATTTTGCTTCAAAAAAAATAAAAGAAAATTCCTGTATGTAGGCCCACATATGTTGTGAATTACTTCTATCCCTTCAAAATCATAGAATTCATGATTAAACTGCATAACAACCATTCTAAAAGAGTACATTGAAAGAATCTGTGTTTTGAGAGATTAAAATGATACTTGCTGGAAAAACACATGGTTATGAATTAATATCAGTCTATCTTTTCTGAGCATATATTTATTATATTCCAAGTTAAAGATTTTGCTTGGGGGGCAGAAGTATCAACATCTCTGAAAGCCTTACCGGATGATCCTTCCTCTACCATGAAAGCATTTAAGTTTTCAGAGCAGTACTTAGTGAGCCCACTCTGTGGGGATCATTTCTCAGTGCTGTGACCAAGCGTGACTGTGTGCACCCACAGCTGACCGATGCAGGGTTACCACCCCTGGGGACACTGTCATCTGCTGCTGGCTTCCATGCAGGCCAGTGTACAGACTTCCTTTGTAACTGAACACAAACATAGCCAAATTCATCAGCAAATACCTTGAAACTACCACAGCTTCCTCAAGTGCAGAAGGACATCCTTTAACCAATGCTGGACTCTGATCTATAAAAGATCATTTCTCAGGTAAAAGTGTGAAGAGATAATTGTGATGTGAAAGCGGGGGTCTCTCTTGGAGGGTTTGTGTGTTTAGCACTTTATTGAGGCTTGTCAACCCCACACTCCCTAAAAATTGAGGTTTATCAACCAAAATTTAGAGCTTCAGAGTGGGCTGTGTGTCCCCCTCGCCCTCTAGACTGTGGCTTCAATGCTGCACTGGTTCGGTGTTTGATTCCAAGCACTACGACAGTAGCAGCCGAGACTCACTCAGGCACCTGGAGGAGAGAGACTCTGCCACTGCCTAGTGCGTGGCCTCCGTCCCGCGGGAGTCTCTTCCTCTTCTGTGGAAAAGAATGACTCCGGAACTTTGTTGTGAGCACTGAGTTCCTGGAGGTGCTCAGAGAAGAAGTCCTGTCTTCGCTGCCTGTCTGTCAGCTGTCCCCTTTTATATTTTTCTTGCCTAAATAAAGCTTCACGCCACTCCAACAAGTTTTCTGGGTTACCGCGTTCTTTTCCTTTTGCTTTTGCTATGAGATTCCTGAAAAGAGCAGTCCTTGTTCTTTGTTTTCCTTTCTTCATAATATGTTTACGTCTCAGCTCTGGAAACTGTTTCAGCCTTCCAATTTTCTACTCATTTTTTTCTACCCAGGCCTCTTAATGACTTCCTGGTTACCATATGCTCATTTTCACTCCTTAATAATTACTTTCTAGCTCTTCACATTGTTGTGTGTCTCTCTTGGAACGATTTCCACCCTGCCCTACATTCTTCCTCCTTCACAGAGCTCCTTCTCAATTTCTATAAAACAACAACGGTCAATTTCCTGTAGTCACTAGGGTTTTTATTTCAGCCTCTTCTACTTCCTCTGTAATCTCTTTAAGATTTTTGGAAATCTCATTTATTTTGCCTACTTCTTATTTTTTTCTTACTAAGCTTCAATGTTAATGCAGAGACTACAGACTCACTACTTCCCATTTTTCTTTTCATCTTCCAGGGAGGGAGAAATAGAGAAAATTCTTCTCAAGCAGCCGATATCTGGTGGTATAACAAGAAATCACTAAGCAGGATTTCCAGGAAGTGTATTTTAAAATGACAGTCTTTGATCACACACTTTTTCAGCTGTCTCTTTCATTCATTTTCCTCCCATACATGGATGTGGTCAAGATCTTGGACCATGAAAACAGATGTTTCATTCTAGAAAATGCTCAAAAGGAAAGACAGAGTACTTGGATGTTCCACAGTAACACAGAGCAACTGAGCAGCCTGAAATTCTCCTTACCAGACTCTCACTAAGGCAATATTTTGTTATAGATGACAAACGCAGATTTAACATCACACTTTCACCTTCAGCTTATTTCCCAAATTAACCTAACTGTCTCTAACAGCCAACTTCTTTCAGACATCCCTACTTCTGGTCTTTCTACTCTCAATTTCACCATCATCCACCTTTCAAGTCCTCCTGCCTCTGTTGGACCTTACCAATCCCTGATACCTGTGGAGCTGTCTTCATAGAGGAGTCACACAGTACGACTGTCCACTTTCAGTACCATGATGGCTACTCAAGCCAGTGCCCTAAACACTTATCTGCTGTGTTCTTGCACTTGTCTGTCTCTGTCTCTGTCTCTGTATCTCTCTCTCTCTCTGTAAATTTACATTTTAGATTCAGACTGAACCAGCCACAGTGATGGCTACCTGTAACTAAAGCAACTCAGAAGACTGAGGAAGGAGGATCATGACTTCAACACTGTGCAACATAATACATCCTTATGGCAAGAGAAAGAAAGAACAAAAGAAAGAAGGACCTACACTGAATCCATTACCCTTACACAGTTTCTAATACAAAGCTGCTAAATAAGAATTACTCAAATTAAAAATATAACTGTGGTAGTTGTAAGGATGAGCATTTCCATTAGTTCTTTGATTAGTTGGTGGTTACTCCATCAACTGTCACACGTAAGCAGTCAATTTTGTGCCATCTGCCTTCACTAATGTTTCTTTGTTTTTTGTTTTTTTTTTTTTTACCTTGGATACCTCAGTATTTAAAGTTTACATTTCCTAATCCCTAATTAAAACTGACTTTTCGCTTCTCTTTGAATTTTAAAAGTCAGGCTGTTTGGACCCCTCAGTCACCTCAGCATAGGAGAAGTAGCACACAGAAGTGGAGTATGGTGCAACTATGTATAACCTGGTGCTATGCAGACTCTCTGACCCTCAAATCCTACTTCCTGCTCTACTCCCCTGTAGGTGCAGGTCCTGAGCTGGCTGAATCCAGTTGCGTCCCAGGCTTCTGCATCCTGGTCATTTTCCCATAGTTTTGACCTTTTCCTTTCTGACTCATCCACAATTTAAAGCCTGTGTTTAGTTGTGTTTCTTATAAACACACACATCCTCCCTTTCTAGTCAAGCACCTGGGATTTGGGTGACCCCTGATCCATACAAATCTGGAGGAATCTGTAGACATGAGATGAAATAGGGTTTTCAAGAATTTCAGCCTAACTCATTCACTCTCTGTGTTCATCATGATTGTACCAAGTAATTACAAAAGAAGACAGTGCTGATGATGTATGTTGAATGATCATCACTACCAGAGAAGGAAATGTGAGCATAAATCTTTGTGAGATTGGGAATGCTCAAGTTGTTCTCAGGCAGCCCTTTAAAATTATCCAGAGGGTGACATCCTTTTCGGTGAGGAGCACTGAAGTCAGTCTCATGTAACTCAAACACTTTAACTCATATGGCTAAAGTATCACTAAGTTAAACTGGATCGATGTGGACACATTTAAAACAGGTGCAAAGAATTTCTCACACAAAGTAAGAAAACTCTGTGACCTTCTTTTTCCAGCCTTGACATCCTATCAGGACCCGAAACCAGTGTTGTGGATTCAACCTAGATGTAGAACAGGAGAACTACTAATGATGAAAAGTTTTATGCACACTGAGCTACAATAAATAGCTTATGTTATGAATACTGGAGTTACTGATTACAGTGAATATTTATGTGACTCTCTATTCATGAGATAACTCATGAATTTCTTCATCTATAGTTGACTGTATGAATGTTATTTGCCAGATATTATTCTAGGTGCTAGGGATACAAAAATGAAGAGTAAAATGTGGCCTCACAATGTGGAAGACCCACACTAGTTCATATAGTATACTGGGGCATTAACTTCTGGTAACTTCCAGGTTTTGTGGCCTACCATGTTCCCACTAAGAGCTGTTTAGGAACTTCCATATTTCCTTACATAACATTCTATCCAGATAAGTTTAAGTCCACCATTTCTGCTTGTTTTATGAGAACATTAAGTTACTACACGAATAAAAAAATAGAATTGGAACAGACTTTGGTGAAAGGAAAAAGGCACTTTCTAACTGTTTATCTGGATAAGCCTCCCATAATTTCTTAAAGCAAGAGTTTATGTGACTCTCAGAATAACTAATCTAAGGTTTCTCCTCTTATTCACTCCAGTTTTTTCATGTCTTCAATAGAACAGACTTGTTACTTCCACTGGGTTATTATAGCTTGTGGATAAATGTACTAAAAATACATTAAGAAAAGCACTTTGATTATATCCTAAAATGTTGTACACATGCAAGATTTTATGATACTCAAACTACAAATGCCTATTATACATAATATGTAACTGTATATTATATATATGTAACATATAATATATTATATATAAATAACATTATATATATAATCTCTTTTGCCATTAATGCAGCACCTTCTTCCTTACAGTTAGATGCTATATTGCTTGAATACCTGGTCTGTACAAGAATGTATCTTCTTTCAAGTAGCAGAGATCTTGAGTGATTGGATATTAATTAGCATTTTCAGATGAAGCTTTATTTTGATTACTGTGATAACAAGAATGACAAAACTTTATGAATTATGATTAATAACCATCTCCTTTGCTGCCTCTTCCATTAAGTTGGCCAGATGATACCAAATCCAGGGTTGTCTCTGTTTAGAGCTCTGGATGGACAACCAGAGTTAATACTACCTCTCCCAAATGTACTTCAAACCAATGAATCATTTGAAGTGAAGTACTTGTGTAGGCATTTTGGAAATATGGACATGGTTAAGCCATTAGGATAGTTGAGCCAATCAAGGATGAAGGTGACATAGTAATAAAATGAGATGATAGGAAGATTATGAAATATAGTGTAAAATACACAAAATGAGCACTCGATCATAAAGGAAAAAGAAGACACTTAAGAGTCAAAATTATACTTATTAAAAAGAGCCCATTCTTTGTTGATACAAGAGTCCATTTTCTGCGAGCTTTACTTCAAACACTTTTAGTCTTATTTTAAACACAGCAGTAAGTAATTGGCTCATAGGATATTTGGTCTGGCCAACATTCATAATATCTAACAAATACTGAAACTTCCAAAGGAGTTCCATCTCCATGACTAGTGAAATTGGCAGCAATTATGTTTGGCCCTATATGGAGCCGGTGTACGGGCAGCTGGGGCCTTCTCAAATGGTTTGCCATACAACTGCTATTTAAGTCATAAGAACAAAGTGAGCTAACTGGAACTTTTGTGAAAGATTGGTAGAAATAAAGAGACAGCTAGAAGTGGAAAGAACATACATGAGTATCTCAGACTGGCCAGACTGCTTTAAAAGAATGTTATGGATGAAACTGTGGTGGGTTAGACTGATAAAAATGACTTCCGAGAATGGCTGTGAATCCTAAATGACTTTCTCCTTCCCAAAGCACTCTCTAGGTTCCTTCGGCTGTAGCTACATTCACTTAGACATGATCACCTTAGAGAGATCCTGATCCTGTTTGTGCATGTGTGTGAGTGTGTGAATGTGTGTGTGTGTGTGTGTGTGTGCACGTGCGTGTGGTTCTCAGGACTGAACCCAGGGCCTTTGCACTGAGCTACATCACCAGATCTTTATATTTTGTGAAATTCTTCCAGGATTTTAGGCTTTAAAAAACTGTTTGTTCCTTGAACTAGAGGAATCCAAAACATAAACACACACACAAACTAATAGACATACAAACACTCACATGCATACACATTCATATATGTACACTCCTTACCCCTTATATTTTACTGTTTAGTCCAAAAAATCAGCAGAAATTTTTTAAATATTATATTAAAAGGGATAGGGGAAAGTAAAGAAGAGAAAGAAAAATTTGACGATAAAATCAAAAAAATTGGAAATAAAACTATTTTGTTTTTTTTAAATTTATTTGTATTTGCTATGGGAAAAAATGAGAATTAAGTTGTGTCTTATACTGGTACAAATCCCTATTATGGAGTGCAATCATGATGTGTATATTTAATGTACCAATAAAGATAATTAAAAAAAAAGAAAAGAAAAAAAGAAACAGGATCATTCCAAACCCCCCCCAAAAAAATTTATTTGTATTTGGCTTTCTTATATAGAATAGTTAACATTTATCACTTTAATTCATAGAAGAAACCTAACTTATGGCTACTAATGCAGTTTTGAAAGGATAGGCATGTTTATAAAGCTGAGGCGAGACACCTATGAACTATTATAAAATTAGTAATACTTCAGTAGTTATACCAAGTATCACTTATAATTTTAAGACATTATTATCTAAATTTTTCCAGAACAAAAGGGGCTTGGATGTACTGTTTGTGTTAAAATACCATTTTGAATGTTATCATTTACTGTCTGTGTTGTTGCCTAGTGGACCAAAGCTGCAGCCTGGCTCTGTTAAAGAGATTTTCAAGCTTCTTGCGGCAGAACTAATAGACATTTCCATCATTCTCCTTGATAAGAAAGTATAGAAACATTTACTTTTTAATATTCTCTTACAAATATATGGACAGTATAAACTCTTTATATTATTTTGAAGCACACAATTCTTACGTAAATCCCAGCTCAAATGGAACCGAACATATTTTTGTGAGAGGTGAAGCCTGTTCATCGTCAGAGACACACATCTAAGAAACAGGAAGTCATGAGGCAAGTGATTCTGGTGAAGAGCAATAATTCACATTTAAAGTGCAGAGGCATTTCATTCACAGAGAGGATCAGTGACTCAATTTGCTTTCTTTTTCCATAAACTGCTACATTCAAGAGGTGCAGTAATTACGAGTAGCCTGATTGCTGTCACCCTTGATTTTCAGAAATCCAGCGTCACGTGTAGCACTTCCATGCGCTCCCCTACTTGCAGTTGAGTAATGAGCTCCATGTTTGAAAATCCAACTTTCTGTCAGTCTTCAGTAGACTTGGCGCAGGTGTAAGCGAGGTGTTCTGCGCATGCGTCATGTGGGCGGGCCTTCAGAGGGCCTGTGTTGCTGCAAACCAGCCTCTGCGGGATTGGCGGGCCTCCTGGCTGGGTGAAGTTTGAGTGACACGGAAAGATGAGACCGGACACGAAGCTGGTCACCCGTGTGATAACCCCCTTTGTATCCAGAAGCACTTTCCAAAAGTAGTCAATTTGGTCTCGAAATTCCATTTGACTGCTTTTTACAGCGGCAGGGATGAAAGCAGGCCTGCTGCGTGCTACGTGTGCTCCTTCCCTGAGCTGCACCCCTTAAATTTAAATCTTGAATTGATGTCTCTTGTTGTACCGATGCTTCATGATAAACAGCCTAGAACCGCTACTTGGGCTTCCGGAGCCCGTGGACAGCATTACAATGAGTACACAGAGGGGGCCGCAAGTTGAGTTCCACCAGGGAAGGGGCAGTCACCACCTGCCGCTCTTAGATTCCACTGAAATTCCTTGATTCTGATATTATTTTAAACACATGATATATTTTGATGAAAAACATATTAATGCAAGAGCTATTATTTTGTTAAAATAAGGCTGCATAACGTAGCAGTTTTCATTTTTTCTTTCCCCAGATCCAGATATATTCTATATAAATAATGCCATATTTATTTATTTGTTTACTTGTAGTGCTGAGGATGACCTCAGAGTCTTTGCACTGAGCTACATTTACAATGCTTTGTAACTCTTTTTAAGATTTTGAGACGGGGGTATCAGTAAGTCACAAGTACCACTCTGGTTTCAAACTTGTAAACTTCCTGGCTCAGCCTCGAGTACTGGGATTATAGGCATGTAAAATGCTAAAATAATTTTCTTCACAGGATTCTACACATAAAGTAAACATCAAAAATGTTTATTTTTTGAACTATGTAAGGTCTAAAGTTAATAGAAAAATAAATCAACTAAATTTTTCAAAAAGACTCTGAATACAAAGACCAAGAATGAACATATTTTAGATTACATCATTGAAACATAAAATAAGGACACATGAATACATATCCAGATCAAGTGAACCTAATAAAATGTGTAAATTATTTAGAACTTTATTTCATTATAAAGCTCCATTTCCAGTACTGTTTACCATATAAATCATGTCTACTAATTAATATGAAACACTCAATAGAAACGCTTTCAATTCTGAAATATGACTGTTTAGCATCTTATTGACATTTTTAAAAATTCATATCAACACGTTCATGTTTGGGAATATTCTAATCCCATATGGTGAAATGACCATGTGCAAATGACATCTTATGAAATAACTTTATTGTGAAAACATTTGGAAAATGAAATCCATTAAATAGTGACTGACTGGGGAAGCAAAGGAACATCTATGAAATGGAATGCAGTGTAGCTATTAAAGGTAAAGTGAGCAAGATATTGGCACCTAACTTTCTAAAACTTAAGCCCTAACAAAAAATTAATTTCAACAATCATCTGTGCACAAATATATATTCATAAAATTAAAAGAAACAAGATGAATGACTGTACATGGCCATAGCACAAAAATAATATTCGTAGAAAGAGCAGGAAGAGCATTTTTAATATTATCTATCTCTACTCTCAGGTCCCTTCATAGAAAAAAGATACCTTTTAGGGCTGGGATTTAGCTCAGTGGTTCCAACATCTGCCTGGCAAAGCACAAAATCTTGAGTTCGATCCCCATAACCGCATACCACAATGTAGGGCTTAGTGGCTCACCCCTCTAATTTTAGCACTTCGGAGGCAGAGGCAGGAGGGTTACTGTGAGTCTGAGACTGGCCTGGACTACGTAGTCAATTCAGGGCCAGCCTGAACTACAAAGCGAAACCCTGTCTCAAGTAAACAAACAAACAAAAAAAAAAGATATCTTTCATGAGGAAAAATAAAAGCGAAGTTTGCACAGACCAATCTGCACTGCTTAGTATCAGCCTTTTCTCAGTATATCCTAGCATCAGAATAACTTCTGCAACCTCTGCCTCACAATTTATCCTAGCACTGAGCTGGCCCTCACAGGGGCAGAATCCTGGAAGACCCAGAGAACAGAGTCCAGACCTTGCTCAGCACCAGCCACCCCATAAAGATTCTGCTGCCAGGCCTACTCTGGTGCCAGGCCAGCCCACCATGACCCCAGGTACCCAGGAGGTCCCTGAAAGACCCAAGACACAGGTCCATCTGACCACTAATGACGACACGAGGTTACCACTCACCTCATGGCACATTCACAGGACTAAAAGTGAAGGGCTTCCCTACTATAGACAGTCAAAACCAGAAGTGCTCAATGCACAGCCACCAAAACAAGACTTCAGAATTATGAATACTCAAGAAATAAAGGAATAAAGTAAAGCATCAGTAACAAATCCTAAAGAATAGAAATCTATGTGGCTTGAAAAATAACTCAAAATACCTTTTCTAAAAAAACTTAACGAGATAAAAAGGAGCACATGTTATAGTAGAAAGTTCAGGAAAACAATACATGAACAAAATGTGAAGTTCAACAAAAGCTAGAGACTAGAAAAAGAACCAAATAATTCCAAAGATGAAATGCACAATGATGGAATGAAAAAATATATATTTTTTTTCAACAGATTCAATCAATCCGAAGTTATCACTAAGCACAAAAACAGATCTTTGGATTCATCAGTTAAAAAAAACACACAGAAAAGGAATACAAAGTAACAAAATCCTAGAATACCATCAGCCAAGCCAATATATGGATTATGAGAGTCCCAGAAGACACAGAGAAAGAGACAGGAGAATAAACTTACTAAAAGACATGACAGAAAGTTTTAAAATCTCTATCAGAAAACAAATGTGAAGAACTGTGAATCTTAAATAAATCTCAAGTGAATTAAACATCACATGATCTTCACAGAGACATATGAGCCAATATCAAAACACCGAGATATAAAAACTTTGAAGCAGCAAGTCAAAACTAAGTCATTGTATAAAAGGGAACCTGTACATGGCTAGAAACACACTTCTCAATGGAGACCCTGTGGGTTGGCCAGCTGGATGATATGTTCAAGGTCTGAAAGAAAAAAAAAAAATCACACCTGTTTAAGAAAATCTGTCCTTCAGAGAAAAATGTAGACTTTCCCAGAAAATAAAAACTCACAGAAGTCACCAAAACTAATCTTATTTTATGTCATAATACAAGAGTTAAAATTGAAATTATAAGATGCCAATAGATAGGAAAGTGCAAAATGCAAGTCTCCCTGCAAAGATATATGATTAACTTCAAAATACAGTAAATCGTTACTGGTAGTGCATAAGTCACTTTTACTTTATTATAAAATTTAAAGAGAAAAGTATCAAAAAACAGTAACCATAAGCATTTATTTTAAAATATACAACATAAAAACTGTAAGTGCTGGAATTTATATCATTGTATGAAGGTGAAATTAAACTCTAAAGTATTTGTATGTAACAAGCCAAGTAGTCAGATTAAAATAAATTGTCATAACAATTAAAAATCTTATACGATTCTCACAGTAGCTACAAAGAAAGTATTCTTGATAGTTACACAAAAGATAATGAATGAAAGTATGCCATTGCCAAAAATAACTCAAATGAAGATAATATCAGAGGAAGAAAGAAATAAAAAAACCAGAAATTAATTTTCAAGTGTCAATAGTAAATCCTTACTTATTGGTTACTTTAAATGTAAATGGGTTAAATTTTCTGTTAAAAGACTGAGTCAGCAAATGTTAAGAACCCAACTGTACGCTGGCTCTAAAAAATTCACTGTGACTCTGAAAATATATAGGCTGAAAAAGAAGAGATTGGAAAATACATTCCATGCGAATGGTAACCAAGAAGGATGAGGAATAGAGTTGTGGCCCATGGTCCATTTGGTGCTTCTTTGACAAAATACTTGTGGCTGAATAAGTTGTAATAGAAAGAAATGTGTGCATCTCTATACTAAAGGCAGAAAATGGTACTTCAAGGAACTGGCCTCTTTTACATGAGAACACGGGGGTAGATTTTTCATGTTAGAAAAATGGGAGGTGAGCGAGGGTCTGGTGCATTGGTCTCATCCCCACCTGTGAGATGGAGCTGCCATGGGCCAAGCTACTCATTCATGTTACTCCATCTTAATACTGTTGCAAAGACAATTTAATTTCACAGGATTTGGGGAGAAGCTAAACATTAAACCTTAATACTATGTCTCCAGACCCTTTGTTTATCATATATACAATACATTCATTCTATCCAAATAGCTCTAAAAGTTTTAACTTCATCCATTATCAGTTGAAAAATCCAAACACCAGAATCTCACCTCAGTCAGAAACCAGAAAAACACAGCCATAACTGAACCAGAAGCCAGGTCCTTTCCATGTGTGTGTCTACAGACTTAAAATCCTTTAGGAATTTCCAGAATGCAGTGGTAAGATGGGGAGAGAGCTTAGAACTACCATCAAATCCACCACATAAACCAATGGAGTGAAAAGGAGTTCCTAAATAAAGGTCCACATTCACAGTCAATGTTTCAGAAAAACATAATGGGGAAATTCTGAAATAGACACTGGGATAAATAATGAGGGGGAAAAGAATGGGATAATGATAAAGAAAAAAGGAAACAAAGATTATGTATTTAGGGGGTGGGGAATTTGTAGGGCTGGGTCAGGAATGAGAATCAAGTCATGTCATACTCTGGTACAAACTCTCAATGTTGAGTGTGATGATGATGATGTATATTCATAATGTGCCAATAAAGATTTTTAAAATAACACAATGGGGAAAGACAGAGGCTTCGATAGGTGGTGTCGAAAAAACTAGATATCTAACTACAGAAGAATGAAATGGAGCCCTTATTATAAACAAAATAAAAAGTAAAGCTGATTGTGGACTTAAGTATAAGAAATGAAATTTCATAATCACTAGAAGAAAAACTGCGCATTTTTCCTTCACATTGGCTTGGGAAATAACTTGTTGGATATGATCTTGAAAGTATAGGAAATAAAAGAAAAAATGGATAAACAGAATTATGTGGAACTAACGAGCTACCATACAGCTAAAGAAGCACTGATCAAAGTCAAGGTTCTGCCTACGAAATGGCAGAAAACCTTATCAAACTGTAGATTAATATCAAGCCAGTATCCAAAAGGTACAGAGAGCTCAAACAACTTGAAGGCAAGAAAGTACTTAGGTTGAAAATAGACAAATGAACTGAATAGACATATCTGAACAAAAGACATGATACAAACAGCCAGATGCTATGAGAAAATGTAAATCATTTATCAGAGAAATAAAAAATCAAAAACAGAAATACGATTTCATATATATTATAATAATTGTCATAAAATATAGAAGAAAGGTGTTTTCTAGGATTTGGAGAGGACCCAGGCACACAGTTGGTAGGAAAGTAAATGGATAAAGTCATTACAGAAGACAACGTAAAATTTCCTCAGAAAGTTGAAATAGAATTATTGCTTTGCCCTCAGTCCCTACTAGATATATTTAAAAGAAAGGTAGTCAGTGTATTTATGAAGTACTTGCTTTCCAGTGTCCATTGTGGCATTATTCGTGATAGCCACGGTATGAGATCAACTGAAATGTTCATTGACTGAAATGTTCAAGAAAATAATAATGTGAGATACGTGTACACCCCACACACATACACACAGATAGAAGTATTGTTCAGCCTTAAAGCTGGAGGAAAATTGTCATTTGTGGCAACTTTAATTAAGTTGGAGCACACTACACCAAGTGATAGAAATCAGGTGCAAAGTGTTGCCAGAGATTTGATTTTTGGACACAAGAAGATATTGGTCAAATGTCACAAAGTTACAGTTGTAGAATAAATACATTTTGCAGATCTAATACATATTATAATGGCTGCAGTTACTGGTACATCTTATATACCTAAAAAATTTGATAGTCGATTTTAAATGTATCCAATAAAAGGTAATTGTGGGAGATAAAGGATATGTTAATTTTCACGACTGCTGTAGTATATGCACACCAAAACTCCTCAAACATCTACAATTTCTGCAGAGAAGTACCATTTTAAATCCAAAATACAATGAGCCAGCTCTCTTATAGAGATGTGTTATGCAAGGATCCCAAAGATGCCCTGTTTACAGGGTATAGTGGGTAAGAAGGGTGTATACCAAATGTACACTCACATTTACCACATGCTTGCTGATATGTAAAAATGTTTTGAGATGAAGAAAAAGGAGCAGTATGGAAAGAAGTGTCCATGGTAATGTCTTCTCTAACCTTCATACTCTTTAACGATATATTTGTAATAGTTTTAAAAGAGAAATTAATTAATATACATACAAATTATAAAAGTATAATTAACTTGTGGGTAAACCGTCAGATAATGGTAATTGGAAGATACTCTAATTCAAGAAGATGACAGTTTCCCAATGTATATTTTTTGTGTCCCAATATACCTCCAATGTAAGAGTTCCAGCTCACTTTACAACATGTTCCTGAGAATGGCTCATGGATATAGTATGCTTTGGAAAATAAACAATGTTTAATATGCAAAGGAAAGTGAGTGAGAAATAATGATTTCATCTATGTCTTCCAAATGTAAAACGAAAGCAATCAAAAATACTAACTTTGGATTCAACTGAATTAAATTCAACAACGTAGTCCCAAGTGAATGTCTTTCTTTTCACATTGATCCAAACTAGTGCAGGGCTAGTGCGCAGTCAACATCATCTGGTATACACACACACATAGGGACATTCTACTTACTACGCAACTTTTGGCTTATTTGTAATCTATTCACTTGATTGTATGTTAACTTAATTTTATCATCTGCTTTTGCCCCACCTTCATGAAAACCCCACAGGGTGAAATTCATCATTTTGCTGACTGCTCTATTCCCAGAGATGGAGCAAGTAACAGACATCTAATGAGTGCCTTATTCATGAATAATGTATCAGGCCAACCCACAGGACTGAGATGTCTACAAGTATGAGGTAGTTGAACACTCCAGGCAGGCAAATATCATACTGCCACTTAATCAAAAATCTAAGCCCTCTTTGAGAGCTATATGGTGGTTTCATTCCATGATCTCAACATTATTCTACTTCAAGGTCAAAGGTTTAGTCTTAATCCTTTTTGAGCCACAACTTTCTTTATGCAGGGCTTTCCACACTCAGGAAATAGTTGCAGGAAAAAAAAAAGCCCCCAAAAACCAGAACCACTAATTTCTCCCTGGCACCGATGTAATTTCAGGGGATGATTAAGCAGAACAATTGTCTGTAGGACAGTTGTTGAAGAAGGAGAAGATAACTGGCCCTGTACAAAAGGTCTCTTGAAGGCAGCTTGCATCCTATAATTTGCACACAAACGCTGCATAGGCCCGTTGACATAAGACTAATTTTTATTATATACAGTGAGGGATAACTCTAAGCAAACACACTATTAGCCAAGGGTGTCCCCATTTACTGTTAGAAGAATTTTGAAGGGGAAAGTTGATTCTGGATGACCACACTGCAGTCCCACTTCGTGCTGCACTCAGCTTTTAGTGGATATTGAAAGAAAGCAAACCACACCAGAACCCAGATTTCTGTTTTGTCGGCAACTGACAGAACTGTTTTTTATAGATTCAGTCCACTTCTATCTTATAAGCAGTGAGTCCATCTGCTTCTGAGATCCTGGATGCCTCATTCTTTTTCTCGAAGGAAATGGAGGGTTTCCAAGTCACTAATGACAGGTTGCAACTTGCTTGATCCACTGTCAGTGTAGACCGTCTTTGTGTTATGCTTTTCAGTATCGAGATAACCAGTCTCAACCTACAAGTGTTCAGATTCCCTGTATCTGTGTAGCATCGCTACTCCCTCTGGCTTCTGTTCCAGAGGTCAGTGGATTTCAAAGAACTTTCCTGGCACTAACAATAGCTGTTTCCAACTATATCCACTCTACTTATACTAGGAGGGAAAATCTGAAAGAAATTTGAACTGACTAGTCTAGAAGAAAAGTATTCCCAGGAGCTATGGCATTCCAAAGGAGATGCTATGTGTTTTATCATGTCCAAGAGATAACTGGACCAAGAGTGGTGAAAAGTTTTGCACCTACTTTATTCATGATCATTTGAGTTTTCAACCCAAACAGAACTCTTAGCAATAACTTTTCAAAATTGGCTGCCAAAGGAGCCACTGTGACTCTTTCCTACATTTACAGAGAACACTGTGGTTCAATATTAAATGAGCACATTTTAATTCTGAAGGATGTAGCATGAGTGTTAACTCCATGCCGAGACACGAGGCTGGTACTTCCTGTCACCCTGACTGCTCCTAATGTTCAACCACTTGCACCATCCAAACGTATGAATCTGCATAAACAGCATTTTTTACAGCTCCAAACTCCATCACATTCCTGAAATAGGATTCTAAAATAAGCGTTTTTGTAAATGTAGATTTGATATATAATTTAGATACTATCACTCCAACCGTACATTATCATGGCTTGCCACTCTTCCCAAACATGTCTTGAGCCAATTTTCAACCAGGAAACCATTTCCAAAGCAAAAAGCAGAACGGAGAAACATGGCACACACACGTAAACTCGATATCTAACTTTAAACTTAGACTTCGAAGTACAGAGTTCAAGGAGCGGATCGTACTAGGAAGATGTAGCATTTAAGGATGTTTTGAGGAAATAGATGGACGTGTTTAGAAGCAGGCAAAGACTGGAGGAGAAAAGACTCAAAATATTTGGTCATGGGGTGTACGATAAAACAGAATTAAGAATGTTAGGATCTAGAGTAGTGTATCTTAAACAAAACACGTTGCAAGCACTACAGATAAATTTATTTATTTAGCCCCTCCATCAGAAAAGTACTACGTAGTTTAAATATTTTGAGGCTCTTTTCCTCTCTCTTTGAGACCATCTTGGACTCTTGCCTTCTTACCTCTTCAACGTTACACCAAATCCACATGACAGATCAACTTTAAGATGAGAAACTACTTGTTGGCAGTAGTTTAGAATGTGTTAATATTATGAAGTTTCACTGTGTGTTAAAATGTGTGACTCTTTCATCATATGTAGAGCTCAAAAAAAATTTCCAACATGTTCTATGATTATTTAAAAAGAATTCCTTAACCTAAGGAAAATGGAAAAAGTCCACAATGAATTGGCTTTTAGGAAAAAAAAAAAAACTTAAGGAAAGGGCATCATTCATCTTTAACCGTGCTCCTAAGGGCAGATCTTATTTACTGTCTTCCAAGGAAAGACATGATGACTTTCTAAGGCCATCCTGCTCCAGAGTTAAGAGAGTAGGAAAATCCATCCCAGGGGAATGATAAGGAAAATAAAAGCAACCACCGGCAATACATTTTGCTACTTAAAAATTCATTCTGAGATTTAATATCTTAACACAATCAAGTTTCATTACTTGAACTAATCCTGAGAGTTGACTGGGGAGTTTGTGATGAGCCAGCTCGTAAGAGCCCAGAAGGTGATTTGAGGGCTGCACCAGTGTTGCCCACCACTGAGCAGACACTAACCAGAGCAAGGGTGACCACGGGGTTGTATGCCTGTCCTCATCTAAACTCCCTCCATGATAAGCCCCGAGGTAAGATAAGCCCTAAATCCAGAAAACCCTCAAGCTTCTGCTTGTATCACATTTGCTAACAACCCCATGACCAAAGCAAGACATGAGTTCCACTCAGGTGTCAGAGCCTAGAAAGCAGAGTCCATCTTTCTTGGAGGGGAGCCGTGGAGCTCAGTTTCCCCAGATGTGCACACAGAAGTGTGACTCTTGGTCCCTGTGTAGGAACCACTAAGTGGTCTACGAAGCTAACTTCACTCAAGGGGTTCCTGCAGAAAACTGATGAGCAAAATTTATCATTTTTGTTTCCAAAACTTAACAGGTTTATTGTTTTTAATTGAGTTGATTGGCACATTTTAAGTATATGTTATTTTCACATTCATCACTGAGAATTTGTACCTGTACATGATATATCTTGATTCTTATCTTTTCCCATTCCCCTGAGCTCCCTCTAACCCCTTCACCCCCTATATACATAAGCTTTTGTTTCTATTTTTTTCCTTTTTACTTTAAAACATTTTCTTTCAACGGATTTCTTTCTGGATAAGTTATGCAGGAAGAGGGCTTTTTAATATGCTAACATATTTTTTCTTTTTTACTAGTCTGTGTTTACAGTACGTAATGGTGACATTCACCTCATGGGTTGGTACACACACATATCACACAACTTGACTGTTTTCATCCCTTCTGACCCCTTCCTTTCCACCACTTGGTCCCCTTTCCTGAACAATTGTCTGAATAAAAATTATTTCTGGTTTGTCAGTACCAGAAATTTCCATTAATAAGAGATATATTTTCCTGGTGTGCTCCAGGGCCATAGTATAAGTTTTTATCATTGCAAAAGGAAAGATTTAACAGTGCAGTTACTCAGAAGTCAATGGAAACTTACTAGGTGGAGCAGACTGTTACTAATGAAAAACAGCACACTTCAATCACGAAGACAATTATCACGTCAGGCCAAACCCTGATGCCAAAGCAGCAGCTGAACTAAACAAATTAGACTCAAGTGGATTAGAAAGTGAAATAGTTACTAAACAAATGTATTTTCTAGTAGTTAAATCTGTTATTAAATTTAATAAGTTGTATTCTAGTAAATTCTAGCATAGACTTTGAAGCAAAGAGGTTAGAGTCTATAAACTTGCAAAGGCTATTTAAAGAGTAGTAATTTTGCTATTAACATCAGTAATTCACATTTATTGGGATAACTCCTTTACCATTAACAAGATATGGCTATGTTTGTTTATGATTGAGAATATACTTCAAGGTTTTAAACTCAATCCAATATCTTATTTTTCCTTTGGTCCAAAATTATTCTTTATGGCTCCAAGACATTTTTTGGATAGATGCAAGGGGGCAAAAAGCATACTCCATAATGTAATAGTATTTCTTTAATATCTCAACATTTAATGAAAAGATATCACATTTGAAAATGTGTTCTTTCACATTAGTTAGATAGTAGTGGATTGCTATTTTATGACTCTGTTCTCATTTGGTCTAGGTTCTTTCTAATTTTCTAAAATAATTCAACTAACAATATTTCTTATTCTTGGAACTTCAAAGAATGTTGACACTCTACGGAAATTTAATTAACCTCTAGTTCAGAGATATTTAGAAGATTTTATCTCATTTGTCAACTTCAAAATAGTGGTTGCTGCCAGAGCACTACAGTGAGAAGGATCTTACAGTTCTACGTGGTATTGGTGCGGAAGAATGCAGGAGCTGACTGGTGATGTCTGCCATGGAAACAAGTTGGGTGACAGTATGTCACTTACTTTTCATTCCTTCTCTTGGTCCAAATTATCTTTGTGAAGACTGAGACAGAGAGAATAGAAAGAACTTTTACAAGATATCATGGTTACTCATCATGAAGTTCAGCCTAGAAATCTATGATTTCCAAATCAATACTTTTTGTAACAGTTATTTGTTGTGTCTGGGCTGAAAGCCACCCACCTTCCCCTAGTTCTTCAGTTCCAATATGGTGGCAGGATAATTTCTAATTCTATCTTCACACTGTTGTTCCTATCTCAACTATTGAAAATGGGACCTTCCTTCACGTGGACATACCTCAGAACAGGTCAATGAGCAAAGGCTTCCTACTAGAGTATTTTCTCTGGAACTCTGAATCTGGAACAGGTTACCCAGAAATGGAAGAACTGAGGTCAGGGTGTGGAGATGTTCCCAACCACTGGCAAAGGCTCACGGATGAGACAGCTGCTGCAGTTGGACTTTGGTGATATTTCCTGCCACCTGGCCTACACTCCTCCATTTTTAAAACCTGAAGCTGCCAGCCAGATGTCAAATCAATGCAATCCTGATATATTCCCAGGGAATTTCCTTTGTGTGAAGGCCAGATACAGATTCTGTTGCTTCATCCCAAGACCCGTGGCTGAGGTCTGCTTCTCCTCCATGATGAGAAAGTGCTAGGGATACAATATTTTCCTTGGCCAAATCATAATTCTCAGCCCACAAAAACTGCATAGAATGTTCTGTTGAGAAGTACAGAAGCTGTGGTTGTATGACGAAGACATCTATACCAGGTCATCTCAGGGGACAGATCAGCATGCCTTCTGCACATTAAATCCCTAGAAGGGTTTCACATTTCATCAACAGCACCTTATTTTTTCAATGATAATTGTGAAAAGCCAAAACTTAAATAATGTCAAATAAAGACTTGAGCACACACAGTTAGGGAGAAACATTTCTTTACCCTTGTTCTATCCAGATGCATCTCTTCTGCTGATTGTAGATTCTCATTATCATATGTCTAAGAATGAGGGCCAGTTTATGGAGCTTGGTGAGTCCTAAATATAGCAAATCAACAATATTCTCACTACATAAAAAGCATCTGCTACTTAATGTTTGGTAAAGCTTCTGTTTCTGTACTTTGGGTTTACTAATTTGCTACAGGGACAAGGAGGAAGACATGCTGCACTGGAAACCCTCATAACTGTGGTTTCCTGTGCACCCCTGAACCCTCCAAGCCAACCTGGGCAGTATAGGGACTGCTTTGGGTTAGTTGCACTACGAATCCATTTTAAGATTATTTTTTAATCTTTCCATCTGCATTAATGAAAAATGCTATGTTAGGAAATATCTCCCCGCTTTTCTTTCCTGATTCACAGAGAGATTTACGTGTAATCTGCAAAGAAGTCTGAAAAGAGTGGCACTAGCAGTCAAAATATTTACATATTCCCTGTAAAATATTTCATAGGAAGATTTAACAGGCATAAGTCAGCTATGACAAGCACGTTAACTTCTCTGATGAAAAATACTTTGAGCTCGTTGCTGGCAGGGAGAGGCACTGGTGAGGGCACATCTCCCTTTATGGAGTGCAGTGACTGAACCAACAGTTACATTCCACCCACTCCAGGGAAGTTGTACCATGACGCGGAGCTGTTCTTGAGATGCTCCACGTGGGACACAGTAACTTGTAGATCTTTGAATGAAGCAAGGCTTACCATGGAAGTTCAGCCAAACAAAAATCAGACACCAAGAAACTGAATGAGACTGTAAAGTATACAGGTAAAGAATTTCACACAGAAGTTGGAAACTGCTGAGTGATCAAACGCCAAGAACTATCTTAGGTTTAAAGCTGGGTTACCTTCAAGCTAGGTTTTGAGAAATGATTTGTCTATGGACCAAATGCAAACTTTTCTTCTGCTGGACTGTAAGAGAAATACCACTGGAGAGTATGGGTGTAGTTCTGTGCAGGACCCTTTTTTCATCCACTGGAAAATAGGGGAAAATTTAACAGAGGAATTCACATCACCCAAGGACCAAAAGCCCTAACTCCAAAACCCATTTACCTCACAAAAGCACAGACTCTAATTAATACCACAGACTTTGGAGAAGCCCACAGCTTTGCTACGCCGAAGTCCTGACCATTTCATATCAGAGAGAAGCAGACCAACAGGAATAAACTGAGGCATGTTGAGCAACCAGAAGACCACATTCCAGCCAGATCTGTAACCCATGATGACTGGAGTGCAGTGTCTACTTCTCATTCTCTCTTACCTGAAAATTGAAAAATAAAGTATTTTCCTTCAAAATAATTACATAAGTGTTATGAGTAACCAGTTGACAGCATATGGAAAAGGCCCTACTTCGGATAACAAAGGCAATGCAAGATGATCAGGGTGAGCGTACTTCCTGTTGCTCAGTACAGAGCTGTTACCACAAACCCTGCCAGGCTTCCAGGACATATGTCTTTCTTGTTAACAGCTTTCATCACAGAATTCATCCTAGCCTACCTCAAATTGCCTGTTTTAGAAGTGAGTAGATTAGGGCCAGGGATTTAGCTCAGTGGGTCAAGCTCCTGCCTTATAAGCACAAGGACTCACGTTTGATCCCCAGTAACTACATACAGCAATTCTGGGTATGGAGACTCATGCTCACTGGCAATCAGTACCACATACCACAGTGCCAGGTATGGTAACTCACGCCTATAATCCCAGCACTTGGAAGGCAGACGCAGGAAGACTGCTATGAGCTTAAGGCTAAACTCAGAGCCAGCCTGAATTACAAAGTGAGACCCTGTCTCAAAAAAAAGAACAAAAAAAGAGAAATGAGTCAGTAATAATTCTTGTCTCAGGGGATTTTGGTAGCCTCATTATATTCCATCTTTGGGAAATTTTCAAACCAAGAGATACTGTTTATGTTATTTGCCACCTTCTACTCAACTGCATGAAAGACAAGTAAAGTGGAGTCTCTTAGAGGACCTGGTACTGGCTGCTCAGCATTGACGATCTGATTCCTTGTCCCTGAAAAGAAAGAAGCCAATTGAGGCAGAGCTTCCACCCCAACCTTACTGCCCAACATTAAAAGAGATAGTCTGCTGTTGCCAAGTGGCTTTCAAGGGGTTTTAAGATAATGGCCAATTTTTGTCTTCACTTTAATAAGGTTTTCACTAAAATGAGAATGGAATTGGCACCCATTTTTTAAAACGTAAATGTGCTTTTCCCCCTGATTTCAGAGATGTCCAACAAAATATTAATTTAATAAAAAAAGAAGGTTAAGCAACGTGCACTTATAAAACAATGTACACTCTTGTGTTAGTTCAGACATAACAGGGTTATTATACTAGCCTGGGCTGCAAGAGCAACTGACTTTTGAAAGGAATTTCTACTCATTGTTTGGACGATATTTATGAAGAAATGTGTACACTCCTCTGAAAGGCACTGTGCCAATTAAATCACTTTAGAGCACAGAAAGTAAAGCTTGATGCCAGAGAGGTCAGAGATCAATCCCAGCCTCAGCAAGTCCTAGATGTGCTACGTGACGTTGTGAGCTTCTGTCTTCATCAATACAATGGGACTAGTAATAGTTCCTGTAGGCTTTTTGTAAATACTAAATAAGATGATAAATGAAAAGGGTCTGTTGTTTTTTGCAAGGCACCTCAGATATGAGTCTTATTATATAATGAGAAAACAGACAGTTTAAAAACAAGTAAACACTGTTGATGAGTCTTATCACACGTTGCTCACCCATCCTCTAAGCTTTGGGCTCCTCTGCCTCATATCAGGGCATCTCTCTCGAGTGTCCAGCTCCCAGTGAAAGGTCCAAAAGTTAAGCAATCTTCCCACAAACATCCTATTCATAGGAAATAGAGCTGAGATGCAAACCCAGAGGATCTCCAGGTATCAGTCATTTGTCCTATTAGATCTCTCTACAACCACTTAAGCAAACTTGTGTCAATTGATATAATATAACTATTACTTTTAATTTTTCTGAGTCTATGTTTACATTATATGATTGTCGTATTCCTTATGCCGAGTTGGCACATGTCCATAATGCATCTCAATTCTTTTTTCAACCTCTTACCCTCTCTCATCCTTCCCCTTTGTCTTCATTCTTTGCTCCCTCCCTTTCTGCAAATTATATGCCTCTTACTTATTATTTACCTTTTACTTTGTTCTTTAATATATTTACACTTTGGGTTTATCACATAAAAGGAAGTACATGTTATTAAAACTTTTCTAATTTATTTCACTTATCATTACAGCTTTAAAATGTATTCTCAAGTGGCTTGAGTTTATCTCGCTCACAGTAGAATAATACTCTGTTGTACATAAACACCATATTTTCTTAATCCATTCATCTGATGATGGACCCATAGATTGCTTCTGAGATTCAGCTATCATGAATAGTGCTGCTATAAACAGGAGAATGCATGTTTCACTATAATATAATATCTAACTCTTTGGGTTAGATATCTAGTACAGGGATATCTGTGTCAAATGGAATATCTAGTTTTATATTTTTAAGAAATCTCTGTACTGATTGCCATTGTTGTGAACTAGTTTACATTCCCAACAACAACATAAAATTATTAATTTGCAGACAATCCCAACAGTGTTATAGTTATAAAATGTCAAGACTAAAAGGCATCTTGAATGAAGTGCATTCTTAAAATGTAGCTAAGCTACATTCTCTTGGGTTCTTGGTAGTTCTAGGCTAGAAAAACAATACGTTCTACCTGAGATATCTTCTTTTTACCTTCAATTCATGTGTACACTTGAGATAGGGGGAAAATACTTTCTATGATGTAGCATCCTCTTAATTTTAGACACACATAACTAATGACCCATGAACATGCCTTCTATCTTCATTTGCATTCATATACACACACTAGTAAGAATTTTCACAAGATCCTTATGAATTTGAAACCATTTTACTTCCAACAGTACTTCTAATTTAACTATTTTTATTGTTTATCCATTAGCTGTTTGTCTTATGAATTAAAGTATGAAGCAAATAAGTAATGTATTCATGCACTATCTCCTTGAGTGTATAAAGGTTAAGGAAATTGATTACAAATAAATGAGATCTATGACAAAGGCAGAGGATAAGGGTGACCAGCCCCTCAAATTAATCAGCATATAAATTAATCTTGCTTCCAAACAGAAGTAGGACAGGAAGCACTGTCATCAATAATGCACTATGCCAAGAAGTTCTCCAAGATGAATACTAATGAGCATAAATAAATAGTAGCTGGAAGAAAAATATAAATTCTTAAAAAGTTGCAGGAAAAGTCTGAACAGTTTTGAAGGGGACCCACACACATGTTCAATGCTGCATTATCCACAGCAGTGCTGTCTCAGTACTTGATCATGCTGTTGCAGACACGTACTGAGAGCAGCTACCACCTTTCCACATGTGATCTAGTTTCATGTTCTTCTCTTGAACTCTTCTCTCTGCTCTGTGATTCTAGTAGCTGATCCTGAGAGCATTGACTGAGTTACTTGTCAGTCGGTCACAATCTCCCTGAGTCTCAGTCTTCAAAAGCTCAACACTTTCCTCAACCTAAAGAGATACTGAACATACTTTTTCAAAAGCATATCTTTATAACAATACAGTCTGCATTTTAGTAATCCTGGAACTCATCAACTCATCACTGTTTTCAATTTCTTCTGGAGATTATCCACAATCTGTGGCCACCTAACTTTTCAAACGACCCCCACAAAGGGATCTGAATGAATAAAGGCCAGAGATGTCCTGGTGCTGAGACAAAGGTCCGATTCAGTGATGCTGACCTTGTCCTGTTTCCCTCCACCCAGATCATGTTCCCAAGTCTCTCTTGTGCCTGAAGTCTTTAGTTGCTAGTCAGGTGAGTCTATTTCTTCAGGCAACAGCAAGAATACATTGAAATCCTGCTTTTCAAGCCCAACCAATATGCATGATTATGAAATGCTTTGAAGAAAAAGATAGCCATGCATGGCTGATAATTCTTAAATAGGTTTTATGTGAAAAGAGCCTAACATTATTTACCCCACAAAGAGCTCCTATAAATCCTTATTAACAAGATAAACAAGATTATTTAACCCAAAGAGAATAAAAACAAAGCAATCACATAAAAGGAAAAAAATAACCAAGAAACATCAAGGAGATGCTGGAGTTAAAGCACTGAGCATACAATCCAATCAGCATTGCAAATCCATTATTAACTCACTTCATTCTATTGAAAATTTTAAATGTTGATCACATTCTGTTCTGCAAAAGATGTGGGAAAGGCAGTAATTATATATTGCTAGAAAGAAAAACAAGCATTGTTTAAAGTAATGTAGCTGTAGCTAATAACCTTTAAAACACATGCACTTGGACTCAGAATTTCTATTTTGGAAAAGCTATTCTATAGATAAGAGCATGTAGTAATTTTAACAATTATATCATTGTAATATATGACCATTGTGAGAGATAGCTATATATCTATGTATTTATTTTATAATTACTATGTTATTTTTATCAAAAGAGCAACATTGTTTTATGCTTGTTATACAGTAAAATGGTAAGTGAACCGAGGAATACTGTGTTAGAGAACTATACAGCCCTGTCCTCACCCTTACTCTTTTTTAGTAAACCTAGTGCCTTTCTAATGAGCCACATCCCCAACTCATTTTTTATATTTTATTTTGAAACAAAACTCACTAATTGTCCAGGTAGGGATCAAACTTAGAGTCCTATTGACTGAGGCCCTTGAGTAGCTGGGATAAAATTTTAATTTAAAAAAAGACCCAAAGATCTTGCTTAGAGGAAAGGGGTTGAAGTTCAGAGTTGCTACAGGGGCTACCACTGACAAGTACAAAATCTTTGAGAATATATGAATATCCCATATTCAAATCTCCCCTTCTCAGCTGCTAACTGACTCTGAAAATGACACTTGTATGCTGTATTTTTATGGGTTATTTGACATATAATTACAGAAATTGAGACATCTAAGAGTCAGTCTCAGCAGGCACATTGATGATACCAAAGAAACAACAGACCACGTCCAACGCTTATCACAATAGAAAGGCATTTGCAAACATTTTAGTAGGTCTCAACTGAGACATCAGAAAAGTGCCACTCTAACACTAATGTGGCAGTGATTGCCACATCAAAAGGTGAAGTCTATTCTAGATTTAAGGATAAACTTAACTAAATCATTACTAATACAGCCAACAAACAAATCTCAGTAGGATGAGGGGAATCTTCCAATAATCTCTGGACATGATGGAAGAAATATTAGCCCTGCAAAGTGGAAATGAATCAAGAGCCCCTACAAAGTATCTGTCAACCATAAGAGATTATCAGACATACACTAAGAAGGAATCAAACTATGGAAAGTAAAAGTTAAAAGTAGATAATAAAAATTGATCTGTAGATGATTCTGATGTTGGAGTTATCCAATAATGCACTTTAAATAGCTATGATCAATTAACTCATAAAAGTGGAAGAAAATTTAGGCAAAGTGTGAGAAAAGAGAAAGAATTTCATAGATGATTAAAATTTATAAGAAGTAACCAAAGGAGCATTCTAAAGCCAAAAAACTAAAAAATAGGAAATTAGAGTGTCAAAGTTCTGAACCCATTTGGTAAATGCATAAAAAATTATCAAGCAGCCACTGACTCTAGGATAAAAAAGTAAAACAGTGAACAAATAAAATCATTACTCTGTGGCTCTTAGGATACAGCAAGGGAAGCATCAAATCTTTTAAAATATCCATAAATAAACATTAACTATATATTTAAAGACAATATTAGAAGGGGAGACTGAAAAGGTTAATTGAATTAAGAACAGAATAAGACCTAAAATTTGAAGAAAGCCTTTCCTGCCAAGGCTATCACAGATATAGCAGCCCCAAAAGGATTGTGGTCACCAGCCAAAGGAAAAACAAGGAGTTTCCTATGGTTTTGTAGCAGGAGGTAAGGTTATTAGCTGCTAGAAATGCTTGGGATTTTACTCTGCAGTGCTCACAAAGGTTTCTGTGGAAGGGTAACATAATCTGATGTACATTATAGCATAAGAATAGCCCATAAGAACCAGCAGCAGAAGCAGGTGGAATACTTGGGTCCTCCCAGTCATCCAAACATGAGGATGTAAGGCCGGATGATCAGGAATGTAAGAAACACTTCTGCTCTGCATGCATCTTGAATCGAGTGTCAACCAGGTATTAAGACATAGACCAGAAGGGGACAATGCCCCACTTTCCTGGAAAGAATTGTGATTGTGATGAGTTTAGGGGTGAAGAAAGAGCAAGAGTAGAGTCCTGAATAGATTCCATCAGAGCCTAAATACTGATGTCCAGAGCTGAGTGAAGGGCTGTTCGGAGAAACAGGAAAGTAGGTGAAAGGAACAAACAGGAAACAGGAATTATAGAATCTTCAGGACATACATTACATTTGAAATAATGGCACTGTGAGATTCTCAAAACACAGCAAGCGGAGCAATGAGAAAAGTATGAAAGTAGTATCTGCCAAACAAAGCTATAGGACAAGGACAGACTATCTCTTGTAGAAAACCAGATTTCTTACTGCTCAGAGTTGAAGGTAAGATAGAACCATTCAGTTTTATACTGCTACACCTTCTCCCAGTCATAGCAATATAAATACAATAAGCAATAAAAACATGATACTGTGCTACAATATAATAATTTTGAAATATGAAATATGTTCAGTGATATGTATAACTTTTAAAAATATATTCTTTTATCTGATAGTAAATGACCACCAATGTATATATCATTTTATTACTGTATCATTTTTTCCACTGATTCCTGTTTCTGAAACATGCTACCGACTGAGCCAACAAATAGTTTAGACCCAGTAAGTAAATAGGGAAGTAAGTGCCCACAATCTGTCTTGTCTTTCCTACCCAACTATATTGCACAACAAACTGTAAATGAAGAAAAAATTCCTTAATAAAAGCATTCCAACTTGAAATATAGCACAAAATATTAGAACACCACTATTTGACTCTAGATTAATAGAGATGGGCATTTAGAATCAATGGTTTCTGAATTAATTGGGCTAAAAAACTAAAATACAAGTTTCTGATTAAAGTAGCTTTGTCAAAGAAAAGTCTAATTAGTAATGCATGAGGAATTCAGAAGTCTGAGGAGGAGGTTGACGGATTTTTAAGAAAGGAAAAGGGGTTAGTTTGACAAGAAGTGTCATGAGCAGGTGTGATGAAGAAGGTAGTGTCTGGTCAGACTTTGACTAGTGATTGTCACTTCACAAAAAGGAGGGATTTGAAAAATTTTCATGGTAAAAGAGGAAGCTGAGCAACCAACCACAGGGGTAATGTGACACATTCATTAGGTGACCAGTTCTTTATGCAGCTACAGAAACCAGTTTAAGTAAACAGCTAAAACTAACCAGAAAGAAAGAAGAGGTGAGTTGACTGACTTTGTCCATCTCACTCATAAATGGTTAAAATTAGTCCAAACTCAGTCACAACTGTATTTTTATAGTTATATAATCCGAGTTGTTTGTTGTAATTAGTTTTGAGTCAACTAATGGCAGGTTTGGGAAGCCATGATCACGTGTTATATTTCTTTCTCCTCCCTAGTAGTCTTGTTTGCACTACTAAAACCATGTACTATACTTGGTCACAACTCCCCCCATGATGAGTCCACGCTAACATCACAATAACATAAATTTGATGCCAAGCAGTTCCTACATGCTTGTCACTCTCCATGCATGTGTTAGCTGTATGTGACACTGGGCTCTTCACAGGTAGATGTAATATGTTCCCTGTCATGGGAGCTGAACCTTCACCCACCTAACCAATGTCTATCGACACATGCCATTAGTGACATCTGATTTAATTCTATTCTTGCAGAGCACATCCTGATAGAGACATGAGAACAAGGAATAAACAAGGTAGTGAGAAATTCTAGGCAGTTATTACAACAGCAAGATGTGACAGTGATTGTCTGGCCACGTTAGATTGGACTAGCCAGAGAAGATTTGCAGAGGGAGATGGCATTACCTGCATCCTGTATTTTAAGAACTAGCCACTTGGGATGATGGGAATTCAGCATCCATGGAGGTCAGAGAACAGTGATTAGCCAGGGTCCTGTGATCTGGTACTTAGGCGTTCAAAGAAATCACAGGTGTTTAGACATAGGCTCCTGTATACTTTGAATCTCCTCTTTAGAAGCGGCTCTGAGAGAAAAATGTCCAAAGGGAGACTTTTTTGAAGTTTGGAATCTTCTGAAAAAGAGAAGCATCAAGACTACTACTAACTTGAAAGAGGAATGTAGATTTTGGTAGAGAAAAATAGAAAAAGGAAGCCACCGAGCTTTCATTGTGTCAGCTGAGCTCCGTAGGTCAGTGTGATCTTTGCCACACGCTTGGATAAAATGAATGAGACACACAGTAAGGCTGTCAGTCTTTGCTGCTTTTCCATTTGAGCACTCATCGTATTTTATTATCTTCCATAAAGAATGTTTAGATAAACCCAGTAACGATGAGATTGAAAGGAGAAGTTAAGATCCGGCTGTCTGTGCCCCTGGCTTCAGTCAAGGTTGCCTTGATGCCCACCCACGAAGCAGTCTTCTCTTATGCCAGCTTTTGTCTCAGGTGATGTTTATTTTTTCCAGGGGGGAGTCAGGTAGTGAGGAGAGTTATGAAGAGTGTGTTGGCCTTGGAAGCACGAACAGAGTTATTTTCTAACGTGAGCGCAGCCTCCGTCTGCAGGGGTAGGGCAGAACACTATCTAATGCCTTAGAAACTTCCTTTCGGCTCTAAATGCCCTTGTGCAAATCACATGAATCATCGAGGCTTTTGAAAATATTTATAGGGAGAGAAACTCTACCCTTTTCATTAGAGTGAGTAAAACTCACATTTGTATCCCGCTATTATTTAAAGAGAACAATGGAAGGGTGGATGAAAGAGAATGTCAGCTGGATCAACAAACAGCTGCTCCCACGGGAGCCCCGCTGTCCTCCGGAGAAGAGCGTGTTAACTGTTGCCTTCCCTTGGGAGACGCCCCAGAACCACCCAGAACCCGGATGAACCACAGGCAGGA
Organism: Petromus typicus; assembly: GCA_004026965.1. Lineage (NCBI taxonomy): Eukaryota > Metazoa > Chordata > Mammalia > Rodentia > Petromuridae > Petromus > Petromus typicus. Next base: position 106,764 of record PVIR01002099.1, read on the forward strand.
GCTGGGGGTGACTTCCGGCCGTCCTCACATTGACATCTGACCTCCAGAAAGGACGCCTCTCCTCAAGCCACAGGGAGGACCACATGACAGAGCCTGATCCGAGGTTCTGGTGTAACGTTAAGGAAGTCCTGTGGGTCTCTCACACTCCACATGCAAAGACCTCTCCTGACCACGAAGGACACAGAACCAAACGAACCAAAAAATACACAGGAATAAAGTCTCGGTCTTCAAGGAAATCAGAGACTCCTGTCTTACATGCAATATCACTTTTATCCAACTTGCAGGCTCTTGGAAGACCACTTGGTCCAGGCTAAAGAAATCCATTTCTTCCGAAAGAAGCCTGTGCTCTGGAAGGTGCGGGAGTTGCACACAGCTCTGGAGGGAAGCTGCACAGTTTATGTATTAACTGCAAGTTCATTTGCTCCACGTCCACAAAAGGGTGTCATAGGGCTCTCATGTGAATGGCCATGAAAATAATCTCGGAGACATGCCTATCCGCATTTCAGGATTGATTTGTAGCTGCCTAACCACTTTTTTCTTTGATCATTGAATGTTTTCTAAGTTTCTCTCTGTTTTGTAAGTCATGGAATATAGATACAAATTCAATCATGTAAGAATTATAAATGCCCCAAGTAGTGGAAAGATTATCTGACTACGTACTTTATAACTATCTTATATGCCAATAACTTCACTAAAAATAAAGTATAAGCAAGGTGAATTCATATTTTGTTTATCATCCAAAATGACCTTCAAATTCTTTTCTGGAATGTTTTAAAGCTTGTACCATCCAATATGTATTCAAAGATAATGTTTCTTTTCTGTACATGGCAAGTACAAATAGCATTAAATTATATTTTCATGTTTCTCAAATTCCCATGTCATTTTAAACATTAATCTTTCCCTTTTGGAGCCGAGTAAAGTAATATCGGCCACAATAATAAAGAATGGTTATAATTCTGTCACCAAATCATGAATGAAAATAACAAATAAAGCCCTTGTTAGTACTAATTTAGAGAGTAAAACACTTAATACATGTTCTGCTCACAATATCTAAAAAATATGTTTTCAAACCAAATTATAGCATGAGTCATACCCAACATTTCTTCACCTGGAATGTGCCAGGAATTGAGGCAAGAAGCCTGCATGGCATAATCTTATAAATTTCAACTTAAAGTGGGAGGACAGACGTAAGCTTATCAGTTATAATACAGTCTGACACCTGCTAAAGCAGGTTATCAGCTGGGTGCCAAGGAACAGCTGAGAGCCACAGGAGAGGGAGGGAGAGTGTGGTGTGTGGAATTTCCCAGCCAGAGGTTGCCAGGCCACTAATTCTCAGCTGAGTGACTCTGAGACTCCTTACCTAGAAAGTAGTGAGACTTTCTAATGGAAGATTTAGGTATCATAGTACTCCGTGGTTTCTCTCTGTTTCAGAAATCTCAGCTTCTTGGTACCAGAAGGAAATCCCAGACAGTTCTAATATCATTCCAAGTCGTTTCTTTGTTTGTTTGTTTGTTTGTGGTGCTGCAGATTAAACCAAGGGACTTTGCACTGAGCTACATGCCAGCCATTCTT